>PVJO010002445.1:0-123471 GCA_004026905.1 Hystrix cristata
GTTGTAAGAGCAAGACAGTGGTTGGATGGCTCATAAAAGAGAAAGGTTTTGTTCTCACAATTTTGATGACTGAGATCAAGATGGTCAATATGACCACTGTCATGGTGTGTCCTCAAGTGGTGGTTCATGAGTGAACTCTCTGATGTTTATTCTTCCAAGGACATTAATCATATTTTATCAGACCTACAACCTCATAATACTATTTAACTTTAATTAGTTTTAATTAAAATATGGATTAACTGGGACTTAGGTCTTCGCTATTTGAATTTTGTGGGAGCACATATTTATTTCATAACACCAGTTGAAAATTTCTCATTATAATATCTATTCTCATCATTTCCTACCCCAACCAGTAGAGCTATTTTTATACAAAGTTGCGTGTGTTCTGAGAAGTAAAATATTTCCAAAACACTTATTTTAAATAGCATGTTTGAAGAGGGTCCCAAACACACTGGCCCTATTTGAATGACTTATATTGGTTTCCTCCCTTCTTCAGTTCCACCTTAAATTTGATGGTCATGAAACTAATGATATAACACTCTAGATGGAAAGTCATTTACATGAAATAGTTTCTACATCATTGCCAGGAACTGACAAAAATATGACTAATGTCAAGTTTTTTAACCTGAGTTTTTTTATGGTTGAATATGCTATGTTCTATGTATAGCGTACTGTTATTTTGCATCCATTATGCAATTATTTCTCATTCCATAAAAAGTGAATATAATCAGTGCTATCCGACTAGCTGAAAATACGGCATGCAGCAAATCATTTTACGTACCTGAAAGAAAAAATCTACAAAAACAGATGTATTTTTGGCTCATTTCCTGTGTAAAAATTTATATATATAATAATATGGAAATACAGGTTTCAACGTTAAGGGCAAATATTGAAAACAATCCTCAAGGGAGAGAATTACACAAGGCGATGGAAAGTACTTATAGAGGTAAAATCTATTTGAAATCCTAAAAGCTGTAATAGAAAGCCCCGGGGGCGTGTCTGTGTCCTAAGGGGCGCATATATTCTGAAGCTTGGAGTGCTTGTTACTTTAATCAGACAATAAACACATCACTCTACATTTGAGATGTGCGCAGCTACTGCATGCCCTAACTATGTCTCAGATCGAAAATCTTTCCATCTATATTTAGAGTTCATAGTACCTCATACCAAATCCCACGAAGCACTAATTTTTACCCATAAAATAATAGAACATCTGAAAGAATATACAACATCTGAAAGAATGTACATACCACCATATTATTAATTGTTATAAAATCAAGGTATTTTTGTTTTGCTGTAGTTTTTCACTTTATTCTAAAATTTTCTTGTAGCAGGTTCTTTTTAGAAAGAAAATTATTTTAAGCATCATTTTTTTTACTGTACAAACATTGTGAAATTTTATCACGTATCATCGTCTCTTTCCTCTCTTTCTCCAAAACTTCTAACTTACTATTAAATATAGGTTGTGTTCCCTGAGGTTCAACACCATATATTTATGTAGGCATAAGTATGAGACAATAAGAACAACATAACTGAAGAAATATCCGTGCTTCTTGTTTTAAAGTGTTTTTGCTTAAAATTAACTTTAATGTTTAAAATAATTTTAGATTTACAGAAAATTGAGAACAAATACGGAGTTTCCATGTCTCCCACATGCTACACACCCTGTTATTAGCGTCTCATATTTGTATCGTACATTTGTTTCACTTAGGGAAACAACAGTGAAACATTATTATTAACTAAAAGTCCATACTTTCTTCAGACTTTCTTAACTTCTACCTAATATTCATGTTTTCCTCCAGAATCTAATCCAGTATAACACATTATATTAAGTAATCTAGTCCCAGGCCAAAAACTGATAATTTCCACAATTTCTGAGGCTTTTCTTCTTTTTGATAATGTTGACAGAATTGAAGGGTACTGATCAGGTGTTTAGTAAATTGACTTTGTATGTTCAAACTAGATTCATGGGTCTTCAAAAACCATAAAGTCTCACTTTTGTCACATTGCATCAATGTATCAAATTAGAGTGACTTTTACTCTAACTCTCACTGTTCTCTCTGGTCTTGATCATCTGGTCCAGGTCGAGTTTGACACATTTCTCCACTGTAAAATTACCATGTAGTGAATTTAGTCCACTTGTTCCACTGGAAAATTAATTTTCTTCTGTCTGTGCTCTAGACGCTGGCAGAAGCTCACTGTGTGTATGTGAAAGTGGGGTAGCTTGAAGGTGGGGTAGCTACATCAATTATTTAGAGTCCTACATGGAAGTATTGTCTTCTCTCTATGATGCATTGAATTATTCAATCATTTTAAATACCGTGGACTCAGGATTATTCATTTTGCAGTATAGTTTATAAACCAACACTACTTTATTTACCTAGATTTTCAGCTCTTCTAGCTTGGCCATAGGAGATCTTTCTGTGGTCTGCTTTAGGAACCTTTACTATAACACATCAAGGTAGAATAATTATGATACCACAGCGATACAAAAATCATTGAATAAAAAATGGGAAATTAGTATCATCCTAAATCGGGAACTGTCTGTATTCAAGTATCCTTGAGTTCTTTCCCACTATTGAAAGACTAAATCAGTTTGATTCAGGAATATTATTACTGACTCTGTAGACAGTGAAAAACTAATAAAAAAAACCTTTGTGAAAAACAGTATATACACAAACAATAAATGTTAAAACTTTTGCTTGTATGTTTTGTGTTATCCAAAGAACATGGAGGAAAAACTGATAATCTGAATATTACCATATCTATTAAATGCTATTTGAGTCCTTCTTAAAATGCGTGACAAAGAAAATTCCAGTGCGAGTTGGCTTCACTGAAGAATTTAATCTTTACATATGGAAGAAATAGTATTATTTATACACAGACTCTTTCATGCAATTTCAGAGAAGAAAATACTTCCCACGTCTTTTTATCTTGCAGGCACTGCTTGTGGTAGGGATTTTGTCTTCATGTTTGATGTTTAGCTGCTGGTACCTTGTAAGTTAAAGCCTCACTCTTACCTCTTTGTTTCGCATCTGGGCCAGCTAGTAATAAAAAAAACAGCGCTCCCCTGTTTTGAACTAGCAGGAAGTTTGACCCGTGCAAGCCTTGGCACTTATTTAGTATCATTACCTCACTTCACCTCTTTGATATATTTCCTAGTTCTACCTGCTTGGGATCCTTAACTAGCTCTCCCTCCTACTACTGTAAAAGCGCAAGTCAATCTATTTGCTTCTCAGGACTTATTCAGGCCAGCTTTAAAAGCCTCCTTTGTTCTAAGTAACTTTTAATACATGCATAATAAGATTTTTAATGTGTTCTTAGTGTGCAGTGGGGCATCATCAGATTCAACAAATGAATACTTCTTACTCCATCTCACCTCTGTTGGGTGAAAATTATAGTTACCATGATATAAAAAAAGTACCAATACTTGCATAGAAGGAAAAGCTGACAGCAATATATCCCTTAAATATATATCCCCTAAGAGAAATATTTTAAGTAGTAAAGCAATTCAGAAATATACGAAAAGTAATGTATTATGATTAAAGAAGGATTTGGGGGGATTCAAAGTTGCTTCAAAATTCAAAATCAGTCATTGTGATCCACCATGAAAATAGGGTAAATATCTGAATTTATATCATCACCTGGTTGAAGTATTAAATCCAATAAAAGTTTAGATATCGTCCTTGATAAACTCAAAATTGTCAGAGATCAGGAATTGAAGGAAGATTTTGTAAATTGTCATTACCTTTTACAAAATTTACAACTTACATCATTGTTGATAGTCAACAAATGAGTATATTTCTACCAATAAGAGCAGACAAGTGACTTGCTCTTGCCATTCCTGTTCAACATCACAAGTGATTCTTCCAGTGTGAATAAAGAAAAAAACAATGATGTACAGATTAATAAGGAGTTAAAACTGCACTCTGACATGACATGGTTGTTAATGTTAGAAATCCAAAAGAATCTATGAAACAAGCTACTGACTCTACTTGAACTAAAACATAAGCTTAGTAGTATTACAGGATTCAAGGACTCAGGTTTCAAATATCCAGCTAATTTCTCTAGAATAGCTATGAACGGTTGAAAGTGAAATAAACACTGTATACACTAGCACCCAAAACATTTTAGGTATGAGTCTGATAAAATACTTGGAAAAAAGTGAGAACATTTAAAAAAATCTACACAGATAAAACAGGTCTGAATCTATAAAATAAACAAAAATGGAAGATGATTGTATGTTAAGATGTTAATTCCTCATTAATTTAGACATTCAAGACAATCTCTGTAAAATTCTAGCAATTTTTGGAAAGCAGGGTTTTTCTAAAATAATTTCAAGATTCAAAGAAAATAAATTTACTAACAATTTTGAAAGAAAAAGGGAGGATTCTTGCTGTTTGATTTGTATAATTTCTCTAGAGTTTTCACTTATAATACAGCATAATATTGCGAAAAACTATAAACATACAGCTCAGTGGAATAGACTACAGATTTTGAAAATGAAACCTACATGTATATAGATTAGGCATTATTGCCTTTCAAGAAAGGCGTTATTGCCGGAAGGCAATAAGGGCAAGAACATTATATTTTCCAAAAATGATGCTAGAATTATTGAGCATGAATACACAATAAGTCTTGCACCATACTTAGCCACATATTAAGAAATTCATTCAAAGCCACTTGTATAACTACATGCAAAATATAGTACTTATCATAAAAGAAAAACACTGGGAAAAGGAGTGAGGTTTTAGGTTAGGTTACAATTTCTTAGCTCTAGCCATTTAATTGTATATGAAATAGATACATATGTAGTATATGTTTACATATTAAATTTTATATTACTAAATTTATTAGACACAGTCATGCACTATACAGACATACAGCAATGTAATCTGCATGTTTCAGAAACTTGGCTGCTTCTTAGTGTGTTTGAAGCAACTAGAATTCTTAGGCATGTCACAGGTTCTTTGGAAAACAGTTTGAAAGTTTCTGTAAAGTTGCACATGAATTTCACATATGACCTTGCACAAACCTGTATGTACAGTCTATTAACAGTGCTATTTATAATTCCTCCAAAAGAGAAGGAACCTTCATCTCCTTCCATTTGTGAATGAATAAACAGTGTTGTCTTCATGCGACGCAATACAATTTAGCAATAAGAAGGAACAGATTATTGCTAGAGATAACATTGAAAAATTTCAAATTTTATCAAGTGAAACACATACTTTCATTTCTATGGTATACTAGAAAAGGCAAAATTGTAGGGAGAGAAGCCAGGTCTGTAGTTAGCACTGGCAAAGCGTGAGCACAGAGTTTTGACAACACTTAGGAACTTTTGAAGTGATAAAACTGGTGTACATCTTTATTCTGGTGGTAGTTATGTTTTTTAAACTTTAAAGAACTATATTCTGAAAAGACAAAAATCTGTCATGCATTTCTCCTTCGAAGTTTTATACCACTGAAATGATGAACACGATGAGATAAGTCTCAGTTTAAAACCGCTGCAGAATATGCTGTGCTGATAAAAATAAGTTTTTCTGTATTGCAGTGACAAGACTTGCCATTTCAAAGATCGGGTCGCACACCTAATAACTGGTAATACTGGTTGCCACTTCTTAATTTAGGATCCCACAGTCAGTGCCCAACCTGGATCCTTCGATAAGTACTGTCGGTAATCTCGATAGTCTCAGTGATGCACACTGGTAATGCATCAAGGATGAAACAGTGATAAAATATAAACTTTATGAATGCATAATTGAATAATATGTATGTAGTTAAATCCACCTTTGTATTTATTCATGTCTGATAATGTATCTACAGTACAATACAAAAAGATTTATTTTTTGCAAGGTGTGTAAGATTTCCATCCCTGTGACATAATACCTGAGGAAATCAGTCCGTAAAGAGGAAATGTCTATTGTGGGTCATGGTTTCAAAAATTTCAGTCTACAGTCACTTGGCCCAATTTCTTTGGGTCTATTTTGCTGTAGTACATGAGGGCAAAACACAGGATGAAGGAAATCTGTTCCTTTGATGGCAGCAGGAAAGCAGAGATAGAGCCAGAAGGATGCTGCGGTTCTAAAAGCAATTGCACCTTTAACACATCGGCTTTTTCATACATTTAAGATCCAAATAATAGCAGTAGAAATTTAAATCAGTAAGAAAAGATATTAAGAAAATATTGTCAGTTGATCTTTAGAAACATTGATGTGTAATATATTAGTTTTCTATACATCATCTATATATAACATATTTTATGTTATATATAATATCTATGATACACACAAATATATATATATAGATACATAATTAATTCTCAAAGCTGCCTTTTACTATTTTAACCTAAAAAAAATCCGTGTTAAGAAATGCTTCAAACTCCTGAATTTTTAGAGTTAATGCCTTTGTTTTATTACAATAATAATAGGAATCCAATGATGAATTGAGTTACTCACCTAAATGCTATTTTAATGACTTTATTGCGCCCAGATTTTGACAATATAATAAGCTTCTACAGAGTATATCAGTATGAGAAGACAGAAATTGTATTCACAAAGCTATGGTAATCTAAAACACCATAGCCTCTTCTCTGAAACAGAGCTTATTATTATAGTATACGTAAAGTAAGAAGGCTAACTGAAATATTTTAGTGAAGAAGACTATTATGGCTTCTATCTCTATCTCTCTCCCAAGCCACATGTACTCATAGGTGGGTTTTTTGGAGGTGACTGGATCATAGGTGTGTGATACTGGATTAGTTCACTGATTGGTTTATAGCCAGATGTGATGTTGGGAGGTGAAACCTGATGGGAACACGTGGGTCACTGTGGGTGTGGCTTGGAACAGTATATATCCTTCCCCCTCTCTTTGTCACTGCCTGCTTCCTGCCTTTCATGCCATGTTCTGTTTCTTCTCTGCCAGTACCCTCTGTCACACTAACTTGCCTTGGAGCCAGCCAACTATGGACTAAAACCTCTACAAACCAAAATAAACTTCTCCTCCTTTAAATTGAGGGTGTCTGGTATTGCATCCCAACCATGCCAACCATGAGAAAGTAACTAAGAAAAAGATGTAGATGACATTTAAAAACATGGTTTAATTATTATAATTTCATCTTTTTTTTTAACTGATCCTTAAGATTAAATCTTCCTTTAAACCTGTAATTGCCAAAATGGAAATTAATTGCAAAGATTTGCAAAATTAACTTTGTAATTACCACGTGTCACAGAACACAGTGCTGATAGGCATTTTCCAACTGAATGAAGCTCAGTTTCAGGAACGAATATTATGCTCAGCAGAACACCAATGGATACTGTTAGCATCACCACATCTGGTCAGAATGCATCAGAAAATAAATACTCAAAATTTGTGAGCATACTTTATGTAATTTACTTCATCATTTGACTAAATGTTCCTCAAATGTCTGCAGTTATTAAAGTAAGTTTTTAACACATGAGCTTTGACTGATGACACAATTTAAAATGTTTAATTCGGGGACATTTATTTTATTGCTTAGTTAAGTTGTGACATTAAAATACTTCTGAGTACATTTTTCCATACTTTTCAATGTATGACTATTTATTTAGCAAATAGAAACAAACTATCATTGTTCAAATAAATTTGTTTTTACTGCTCATTTAATCTTTGAAGAAGCTTAAAGCAAACAATTTTAAAAGTATAATTTTTAAATTTTTTATTTTTACTAAGCATTTTTCTACCCCATTATGCAACACTACTTATTCTCAAACATGTTATTTTCTTGCCTATAATTCTGATTTCTAATCTAATAACCTTGCATATTAAAATGGCACTCTGAGGTTAAAACATGAACATAATATAAACTTTAAAATTTGGTAAATAAATATACTTTGAACATGACTCAACATTTTTTGGAAAAATCCTATCTTATTTTTCCTCGTTATAATTTAAATATTTTGAGAAAATTGTAAAGAAAATATTCTCCATTAAAAATACTCATCTGAACCCTTAAGATTAAATCCTCCTTTAAACTCATAATTGCCAAGATGGAAATTAATTGGCAAGAAACTTACAGTCAATTTTAGCTAAAATAGTAATTTATTCGAGTTTAATAGAGTTGCTTAAAATGCTCAGAATATTATTAGGCATATCATTTAAAGAATTCAAATAAATCTCTAAAATGCTCAGCTTATGAAAACTGTGTATCTAAAGAGCTAAAACCTGTTGTGTCTGTGGAGTGTCATAGCCCACCCACCTCAACAACCTGCTTGCCACCAACTGTGAGCTGCCGCTGGGAAAATGTAGTGTTCAAACCACTCAGGGTCATTCTTAGGCAGTTCTGCTCATGAAATAATGTTTTTCTTTAATTCACAAATTAACATAAAGCGTACGCAAAAATTGGGGTTCTTACATCTTCTTTTGATGGTTGCTTAAATTCTAGTAAAATGATTATAATTCAGGTGGAGTATGACTGTAATTTTAGTCACACTAAAATTCAGAAGAGAAAATAAATTGGAAATTCTATTAAGTTTAATAAACTTGGTAAGTTTATTGACCTACCACCCTGAACTGTGGAGGAAAATCAAGAAAAAATCCAGGTGGGATCTAGGTTTAAGAAAGATTAAATCTCTTTGGGTTTAAAGAAAGACATTTGAGATACGTAACAGTTTGGGGAATCTATTTCCGTCCTCATAGTGGCTCTGGAATTGTAGGAGAGCCCCAGCTGGGCCCCTGCCTTTGGAGGGAAGAGTAGAATCTCCAGGCTGAATGTGGGTGCACACCACTTCTGCCTGGCAAAATCTGAGGTGTGATTAGTGTAGTAAGGTACCTGGGACTTAGGTTGCTAACATCAGGGACTCTTTTGCCGAAGAATCAGAGATCTGTAGTTTTCTGTTTCAGTTTGATTTTCACCTCACTCTCCTGGTGATTTTGGTGCTTCAGAGTTTAGTTGGAGTATTCTCCTTTTGTCTCTAGCTTGAAGTCTGTTTCTTTGCATCCTCAGGTTCAGGAGGCCCGATGGCTGTCCATGTACTCTGTGCCGTGTGAGAATTGAGGCAGAAAAGAACAAACTACACTAACTTTCTTCCTGGCCTAGGGTATCATTGCCTAGAGAGACCTTGTCCAGAATTCTCACACCTGAGTTAAGAGTGAGCCAAAAACTCCTTGAAATTACTGCAAAAAAGAAGCTCATTGCTTCCATGTCATCAAATCACCAGGGCAGAGCTCTTCTGAGTTTTCTTCTTTCTTGACTTTTAGCACAAAGCAAAATCTCCTGTTCTCTTTTGCTGAGAAACGGTGAAGCATCAGAACTTTTCATTTCCCCAATTCTCCTGTTAGACCTTTTATATTCCCATAAGAATCTGGGCCATATTTTTCCCTAAGACTTTTCATGAATCGTTAAACTGTCATGTGTACTTATAAAAAGAAAAAAAAAGTTAAGAATCACACCACACCATGAATTGGTTTCCTTCAGACAGAGTAGTTGAACTCAAATACACTTTGTATATTGGCCTGCTGGGACCTGCATGGCTGAGCTGAACAGGGCAGAGGAGCAGTGGGGGATGAAAGAGATTCACACAGGGCAGCTGGGAGCGGGTGGCGCCCTCAGCCTGATGAGCAGAATGGCCGCCCCTGCAAGGCACAATCTTTATTTAAAGGCTTCAGCAGGGCATAATATAAAAGGAACATGCTGAGTCATTTGAAACAAAGGTAAACAACTCGCAAAACATAATTAGAAGCCCACATCAGCTTGTGGTATTATCGAGAACTAGCAATACAGGGAAATGGGTACAGAGTAAGTTTTTGACCTGGGGCCCTGACAGTCAGGGCTGTTATTCTGCAAACCCAGTAAAAATAAGCTTTTTTTTGTCTCAGGACCTTGTTCACTGAGGCTACAGGCAAGGAGCCAGGATCGTTTCCTTAAAACACTCCCTATGAAGGTGATCGGGGGAAATGCGGGCGAGTGGTGTAACACTGAAGTCTTTCTATGATGGCTCACTGGTGGGCACAAAGATGTTGTTGGGTCTCGACATTAGCCCAGTGAGAGAACTCAGAAAAAAAGATATTCTTGTGCAATCATTTTAAGTCAAGAAGAAAAAAAAAAAGACCTAATAAGTCACCTTCTTTAGAGCAGTAATAGATAGTAGTGAAATTTCCATCTTAGTGACCATAATTGGGTTCTCTGCCCCGACCCACAGAAGAGTTCCTGGAGCCCACAGAACTGTATGCAGCTACATAATTTTAGAGCTATATTGTTATAAAAAGCTAAACTATGCTAGCAAGCCTTCGAAAGATAGATGAATTTGAAAGCTCCCCTAAAGACAGGCACCACAGAAGTGAGCATGCTTGACCAATGCTATGTGGAGTTCATGCATGGAATTTAGAAGTCCTAATTCTACAAAACAATGACAAAAATTCCCTGCAACAGTAAATAGCCACAAAAATAGGAAAATAGAAAATTCATTAATACAGGAACCCTTTTCTCCTTGTTCAAAAAGCAACATTTTAGGGCCTTTTCTGGTGTAGAAACATGAATATTTTCCATTGTTATTTCTATCTTATTTCCATCATATATTTTTTATTTTTTAAATTGCAGATACATAAAACTTACCATTAAATGTAAAGTATTAAAATTTCAAAATATAACGAACACTTAACAATGAATGTTTTCTCATAGTATCTTCAGTAACTCATGATGCATTCAAATATGTATGGTTTAGAAACGACCTATTAATTTAAAAAATTCTAATAAAAGTTTGACTTATGAATATAATAATAGCATTAAATACACAGCCCACATTTTCAGTACTTGAAAAGACATTTTGTTTCACTGTTCAGCATATTCATAACTTTCTTATTACTACTAAGAACCATTTAAGTCCATAACTGACTCATTTGAGCCTAGCATGATTACCATTTAAAAGCTTTTCTTAACATGTCCATACTGCTCTAGTGCATCATAAGCTGTTTTCAATCTTGTGATAACATGATGAGCCTTCATGTGAGCCTAGAATGATCGCATCTTAGCTCAGTGTGAATACTGTATCGATGCTTTGTACCTCATGCTTTGAAAAGAACAAACAATGAATTAAAATAGCAATTGAAAGCCAATTTATAATTTCAGTTTCCAAACCACAGGTGTTCTACATGTCTTAAATACAAAGTGTTAGCTGACATTTTATTTCATGTGGATAAAGAATCATGTAATTAGAACACGTATTTTATTAAATTAGAGTTATTTATGATAACATAAAATCAAATTATTCTTTTGGTTCTATCTTAAATAATTTCCTGCTGTATTTGAAATTTTATGTGCAACTTGAGGGTGTTTTAAAGTAACTTATGGAATTTTTAAGAAAATATATTATTAAAATAAATACAAGTAGTCAAATGTAATAGTAAATAAATCAAGTATTGTTTAACTTATATAACTAGAGATACTTGTGGATGTCATGTTATTAATTTACATTATAAATCACTCTCATTTTATACACTAGATTACAATTTTCAAGCTAAGAAATCTTTTAAGATATATTTTGCATAAATCCAGAATAAAAAAATGTTCTTTGTGAAACTATTAGTCAGAGGATGGAAAGAATGGAGGATGTGTGAAGAAAGAGTGTTTCATTTTTACTAAGTTAATATTTAGCTCTTATTCTGTAGTTGGATTATATAACTTGAATAAATACTTTCCCAGAATAGCGGTATCTAAAGGAACTGAATGGCATTGTCTTAATTTAGAGTCATGTCATTTAAACCGCACATGTATAAAAAGAACATTGCAGGCACTACAGAATGAGTCCTTTTGGATCAATAAAATTATAAGTGAGTAGAACAACTACTCAAGCAACTTTCTCTTCAACTAGATCATATTGATGATATGATTGAGGAAAATAGAAAAATAAACTCCTGAAAAGTCTCATTCAAACTCAATAAGTTTTTGGAAAGCATGTCTCATATACACAGATTATGTATTTTCTTTTTTTTTTTTTTGGTGCTGGGGATCGAACTCGGGCCCTTGTGCTTGCCAGGCAGGCACTTTAACCACTGAGCTAAATCCCCAGCCCCAGATTATATATTTTCAAATATAAATTTTTTGTTTGATACTTATGGAAACATTTCAGCTTATCCAGCAAAAATAGTTGATCTTCTTAGTTTACAATATCTAATATATTTGCTACTACATTTGGCTTCAAATACGTATTGGAGGACACCTATCTTCCTTATTTGTCTTATTTTACAGTTTTATACTTCATATTTCAATCCCATTCATTCATCTTCTCATTTAGGATTTGGTAAATGTACCCTAAATTGTTTCATTTACAAAACATGTGACATACTGAAAGTAGTTGTCAGGAGAATCTTATTAAAATTCAGTAAGTCATGGTTGTAAGATGAAAATAATCAATTTTTATTAAATGTGTACAAAAGTACAGAGATACATTTTGAAAACAATTTAGATTTTGGAATTTCTGAAATCCCAGAATATTTAATAGAAAGCACTTTGTCATCTATTTTAAAGGAAAAAAATGTAAAATACCGTTGGGTAACAATTCCTACTTGCACTTTCCTTTTGCTCAAACTGTTGCTCTTAATTTAAATATAACTTTTTAGCTTATTTTACTTGTGCTTTAATTTAAAGCACATATTACAAATCTGAAAGATCAAAATTTGTATACCTTGGACATGATTATTGAATTATCATTTGAACAAAATATCTATTGGAATGGAAAACATATTTGAAATCACAAGGAAATTTAAACCAACAAACAGTATCTTCCATTTATATTTGAAAAAATATTAGTCTTCAGTAAAATAAAAATAGCTTCACTCAATGAGACTAAAAAAGCAGAAGGAAATATTTTAGTATGAATTGTATGGATTATATCTTATAGTGTCTTTCAATCTTGCTTTCATTAAAACCTGCTAACCATATAAACTAAACACACATGACGTTAATTCTAAAAACAACACTGTCTCCCACAACTCCATGAATATTCTCCAAAAACAAATAGCTTGTTTTAAGTACCAGCCAATGATTTTTAAAGGCATTGAAATAGAAAAAAAACTAATCCAACATTTTAGATGCCCTAAATCATTCCTTGTCTCAATGTTTTGCTTGTAGAACTACCTTGATTTGCAAATAAGAACAGCTCTTATGATGTATGAATAATACTTAAAGTGAAATATATTGCTCACTAAATTATTTCAGATTTATAAAAAGTTAAGGCCTTTTTCTTATCTTTTGTAAATGATTTATATTTTTAAAGGATGTGTGTGCAACAGTTTTGATAGTGACAATTTCCAAATGGCATCTCAAATAAAATAAGATCATTTTTAACTACGTGCTTCATTAATATAATTAATCTTAATTTAACCCATAGTTAACATGAGTGTTTTTAATATTTTATTCAGAATTAAATCTTATACTAGGGGCTGGGGATTTAGCTCAGTGATTAGAGTGCTTGCCTTGCAAGCACAAGGCCCTGAGTTCAATCCCTGGCACCACAAAAAATAAATAAATAAATAAATAAAAATAAATAAATAAATCTTATACTATGCACTATGTATAAAATAAATGTGTTTCTAAATAAATCACAGTTTATGGGCACAAAGTTATATTTTCCTTTTTTTATATTCCACAGATCCTTAACAACTTATAATTGCTCAATATTTATAATTTGAAGAAATGGTGACATTCTTTTTACATCTGTAGAAAATGAAGAACAATAATTTTGAATTAGAATGAATCATTGTAAACAATTATTTCCAGCCTTAGATTGTTATTTTATGTAAGTTTCGTAAGTAACAACTGCAAACAACACACTTTGAAATAAAAAGTCTCAGTACCTATTTTGTATAAATATAGGTGTCATAATATGCATTTTCGAAAATACCGTTATATAATGATGCTTTTTTACCTTAAATGGCTTGCATTTTGTAAAATTAAGTAAATGCCTGTTTAAAATTAATTACATACATAAGAAAACTATACTATGACATCTTCTTCCGGATAGAAAAGAACAAAATTAAAGTGAGTTGATTAAAGATTTTTTTTTCAGGTTTTAGCATTCTGAGTTTCTGAAGAAAAATTGAAGTGAAAAATAACCTAAATTATTTTATTATAGATATTGGTTACTTTCCAAAGATCATATTAAGTTATATTTCTGAATCTCTGATTATTTGTGGCAATGTCGATCATTTTCTCCAACTTGAAATTCTTGCTTTCTTTGGTTCCTGGGATAAAATTATTTTGCAACTCATCTTCCCTTTCCTTTTCAGTTTTTTATGCCTTTTCTTTCAAAGCCCATATAACACTAAATGTATTTAAAATTTTCTTTAAGACTTCTGAGTACTCTTAAAGAATCAAAAATTCCACCAAATCCTATATTATACAGGCCTAAATAAATACGGACAGAATCTTGCCTCAGATTTAGCACACAGTTAAAGATGATCTAAGAAACAAGAATTATATCCCCAAGTAAATTCATATGTGCCTCTGACTCTATCCCATTTAATTTTACTCATGTTGCTTGATAAAAACACCATGGGATGGATTACCCAAGTAAGAAACCCACTATAACAAGTAATTTTAAAATCACTCCTTCAATACCTATCTATTCTTATGCACTCACTAAACTTGACATCTGTTTCTCCTTTCTTAAATTTCTTCATTTTTCTGATCCTTGTCACTAGTAATAGTACAATACTGCCTGTTTTAGATCGCTACCTATTTTATATTTAATAACACAAAAGCAAATGATTAGAAAAAAACAGAACTTGACTATAGAATATAAATATACCCAAATTATGGGCTGAAATTCATAGAGTGTATCCTTTGGCATGGACATTTTGCAATAGTCTTACTGGATTGTGTCGGTTCACTCCCAAACCTGGCCTGTGAGTGGGGATTTCTTTCCTCCTCCCAGGTCCAGGAACCTGTGGCTTTCAATATTAGGAAACCTGCTCATGGTCATTTAAGTAACTCGTGACAGGAAAAAAATGAGAAGCTGGAGCCAGAAAGTCTGGGATTCTGGCTCTTAACACTTGAACTCTCCTTTCCATTTTCTTTCATTTCAAAAATTTAGTTTGCTTAGTATGGAGATCTCCCGTGATTAAATGGCCACTTTTTCTCGTAGATCACCTGATACTATGGCCTCCTGAAATCCATCTTCATTTATTTCCCCAAGCATGTTACACTCTTGCCCTGCCTCATGTATTTATATCTTTTTTGCCCTGGAAACAATTTGCATGCTTTCCTTCATTTTACAACTGTGAAACTCTTCCTCCCCAGGCAGAATTCTGCTCTATGACTTCTTCATCTGAGAATTCATGCTTGATCCACTAGAGCACAGTTCTAATTTTTCTTTTACTATCACTGTATCATTGCTCTTATAGCAATGGGTTTACAAAATTCCATAATTTCCCTATTATCTTTTGCAGTACAGCACATAGAAGTATACAATTTTTTTTTGTATTCTTACACACTAGAGACATTCTGTAGTATTTGTTAAATGAATTTTGGGTTTTTCAATAATAATTTTTTCTCTCACAATTGCATTGAGACTGTTTTAGAATAGAGTCCTTAGAGCTACTGTATTTCCAATAGTTTTAATAATATACTAATTTCCATTGTTGAAAGCAAAGCCATGTAGGTAAAGGATCCAGGAGAGGTAAGCTGACTAGGCCTCCACATAATACAATGAAAAGGAGAAATCCATCTTGTGGAACATAACTTTCTATGCATATTCATCATCTATCTTATGTTATTGTTGTTTTCAACTCAATGCATAATAGGATTTTTCAAATTTTTCAATCTGTACAATGCTTATTTTCTAGCTGTTCATGAAGAATCTGGGCTGTGCCACCCCAAATAAATTTCCAGAACTTCATCTCTACAACCAACAAAAATGAGTCACATGCAATTTCCCCAAAAATGTACACCTCCACATATAACACTAATTGAAGCAATTCTTTACCGCAAATGCTAAATATCTCAAGTTTTATGAAATTTTGAGCGAAGAGTAAGGGTCTCAGCGGAAGTAAATAAAAATATTGTGAATAAAAGAATTAATATAGAAACAAGGCAGGGCACAACTAGGTCCATCAACATTAAATAAACCTGAGTTCTCCAACTCTGTGTGGCACTTGGTTTCTCAATGGTCAATTTCTACAGCAAAACAATGATAGATTTCAGTTTGCAAATGTTTTATTATCTTTTAGCCTTCTTATGAAAAATTTAACCAAGAATACTAGTGTTCACCAGAACAGGAAATGCATTTGATTCTTCTCGTGGGGTTTGTTCTTGTCTCTTGCTGAAGGAAGCTATTACTACCCCCAAATCATAAAGATGTTCATATATATATATATATATATATATATAAAATTTGAATTATTTTATTTGACAGCTAACATTCTTAAACATTATGTTTATTGTCTTTTTTTAATTTACCTAGTGTTTAATGATTTAATTTTCTCATAATTACATTGTTCATCTCAGAATTTCTTTACAGAATATATTCTATCATCCTGAAATACATCCTAGCAGTTAGCATATTGAGATGTTGTTGTTGGAAAAATTCTTTAAATCTTTTATTTACTTTTGAATAACAGTTTACCACAAATGAAATTATACTTCATAGAGTATTAGAAGATGGTCCACGGTCACAAGGTTCAGTGCTGCTGTTGAATTGTCTGGTGGGAGGCAATCACGCATATTTCATAGCTGGCTAATTTGAAAATACTCTCTCTCTTCTGTGTTTTGCAACATTCTATTTGATGGATGGAGATATGCCACTCTTGGCTGTATACTAGAAAACTAACACTCCAGAGAAAAGTCCTGTCTTGTATTGTTTGTTGATGTGTACTATACAGATATTTCCACCATGGCCATTTCAAATCACCTGATGTTTAAATCACCTGAGGTAAATTTCTGAACATTTAACAAAAATCTCTGTGGGAAGCTATGAACTGGCTCCAGCATACCACCGAGTTCCTTAGTTTCCTGTGTATAGGAGTCATTTTACTTTTAGAGTCAAAAGTTCAGAACTTTATCAATTTTTGAAAACCTTCAATATTTCTTTGCATTTCATCTCTGCTGTCTCTTCCTGAAACATATACAGTGTAATATATATATATGTATATATACATATATATGATACATATACATATATAGATAGATATGCTTTTCATTTCATTCTTATCTCCCATTCTCCTTTACTTTATGATTTTTTTTCTTTCCATGTTGGATTGTGAATAATTCATCTAGAAATATTTTCCTACTAAGTAGAAATTTCTTTCAGCTCTAATCTGCTAATTAAGCCACTTGCCTTCTCCTATTACTCATTTCATTTTTACAGATTTAGTTTGATGAGTTTTATAAATGTATCTCCAAATTTTGATATTTATGTGTGTCATGACACACATAAATGGTCAACTTAAGCAGACACACCCAGTGGAACTAAACTGGTGCAGTTCTGGGTGCAGAAGATCCACCAGAGGATTGCTGCCAAGACAGTATGAAGGAGAACGGGAGCAGAAGATAGGTGCCAGCTGTTCCCCAGGAGAAGCTCTGTTGCAGCTGGTTGACCTCAAGTGAACTCAATTCAGCTGGCTGCTCTCATTGCAGGAGGAGCTCAGGGCCTTGCTGTCGTGGGGGATGGCTGCTGTTCACTTAGGGGAGCTCTAGTCTTCATCTCCACCTCCAGCATCGTATCCTGGCTCCGATACCGATTCTCCAGCCTTTTAGTGCAGAAATGGATGTACATGGGACACTTTCACAGGCTCCCAGACCTGGTTTGGACCTTTTGGGTCTCCAGTGCGCAGATAGACATTCTGCCCTCTTCCTGCATTTGGCTTGTGTGTGAGTTTGTAACTTGTAAATGTCCTGTACTAAATCTGCTCTCTCGCAAGGCATTGGCTCTAGAGACCATCCAACTGATACAATGTGGTTCATATTTAGGTTGATTTGTTTTCAATTCCATGTTTTATATCTAGGAGCATTTTTCAGTATATTTGCTTTACATGTTATTGGATCATTTTATTATCAGTATACCCTGATTTATTATATTTCTTGCAGTTCTATTCAACCTTACTTGTATGGCTTGTTCACTTTTTGACAGAGGGCTTGTGCTTACTTGAGTTTAACTTGTAAGAATTTTGAAGGATATAGCTCAGTGCTGTGTTTTGTAGAACTTTGCTTTTATTTCTTCCATGTACTCAATGGTAGAACCACTGGCTTTACCATTATTTCCTTTGTCTTGTGTCAGCTAGATCATACATGTCATGAAAAATCAGATGTCTTACTCATATGAGGTAGTTTGTATTTGACAGTTCCTACCAGAAATTATTCTGTTGTACCCTTATAATTGTAAGGCCTTAGCAGCACGAGTTACCTTGCACTTTCTTTGCTAACATTTTCTCTTAATATCTTTTCATTTATATTGTAATCTACCAATATTCCTGGCTTTTTATGATGTAACACACTTCACCTAATGGTAGGTAACATTTTATTTCCAACGAACTATTAAAGTTCTAGCTTCCAGTTTACTGTTTTTGGCAAAAATATGCAGGACACATTTTGGTACAAGTGTATTCTTGGACTTTTTAAAGCCCTAGTTTATTTCTCTACCTGATTTATTATTCATGCTTTATTATAACTTCAGCCCCAAAAGAGAAATATTCTTCTTATATTCCACATGTATAACCATTTATGGTGAGAGAGCTTTTATAATTTAATCTGACATATTGCCAAGAATAGGAGTAATAATGTATTTTTAAATGCAAATAAATGAAAAGTAAAATGAATTAGAGAATTGTACAGACAGTAACATAGTCAACCAGTGACACTGATGACTTTATGCATATATATAAAAGGCAGAAATTGTTTATTGCTGCCAACCTTTTCTTTATATATCATGTACTAATTATGTTATAGTTACAGTTTTGATGTCACTTAATTTCAGGCACAACTATTTATTCAGAGTAACACATCCTAATCATTTTCCTTTTAAAAGTTCTTTTTTGCTTTAGGTGTCATCCTAAGAAGTAAATGTTTAATGTGGTTAGAAAAACAGAGAAAACAGCTTAATATGGGACAAGATATACATGGATTCATCTTGTTTACTCGGGAAGAGACGGTTTCGCTTTATTTTACAAACGAGTTTGCTTTCATGTGGATTTTCACACTGATAGATATTTTTAAACATAGTACATTTTTCTGAAGTTTCTGTTCTTTAAGAAGTAGATCATGTTATTATTTGCAGTTCTAGAGATTTTGACTCTTCATTTTTTATTCTAATTTTATCTTGCACCACCAAACCACATACAATAAAAAATAGTTAGTACTTTACATAAAAATAGCAGTGCTTTATATAAAAATAGCAAATACCATACTACTTTTTTTAGTGTATCTTCTCAAATATAGTAGTATTCTATATTTAAATGAATTATGTTTTATGCAATTCAATAAAATTTATAAGCAATGGGCAAGATAAGGGACCAATTTGATATAAAGGTCTAATTTTCTCTTTGTTAATAACTTGTTGTATATCTTGACACAAAAACTCAGAAAGGTAACCCAGTATGAATAAAGTATTTTAGTCTTGATTTCTTGTTTATCTTTTAATGCTGCACCCGGTACAGAGGGTGAGACAATAAATTATTATCGAATTGAACTTATAGTGAGCCATTCATAAAGGCCTCTTGAAGATAACACGATATTTGAAATGTAAGCTACAAAGAGAAATTAAATTCTTGTTTTTGCAAGTTCTTTGTGTAAACTCTGGGACATTTCTGAAAATCAACATTCTTGTGGAAATACTGAGTAACTTGACACATACCAAACAGTGGTTTAGGTCACCTGTGGCCAAATT
Organism: Hystrix cristata; assembly: GCA_004026905.1. NCBI lineage: Eukaryota > Metazoa > Chordata > Mammalia > Rodentia > Hystricidae > Hystrix > Hystrix cristata. The sequence continues at coordinate 19,851 of PVJO010002445.1, forward strand.
AAAATTATATGTGAAATATGTGTGAAAACAATAACCCTGGTGATTCTATTTCACAAGTTAAAATGGATTGTAAAAGTTTAAGTTATGCTTCACCACGATGAAGTTGAAACACAGCCCTGCCTCTATGTGGAGATCCTGGAAACCACCAATGTTTATGGCAGAAGCCCTTAGCACTCACCCTGCCATTCACATTTCAGCTCAGGACTGGGGACTGCTGTTCACATTGCCAAAATTCCTCAAAATGTGCTAGTGTCCATCTTCATGATTCACTCACCTCTCTGCTGCAATGCTACAAAATAGTTGATTCCACCAATTTTTTCCAGCTTCGGGACTCTTGGTAAAAAGATCATTCCTATAGCTTCCTACTGTAGTACCAGGTATTAAAAACAAGGCATTCTCACTGAGTTACCTCCCCAAACATGTTTACTTTTTGCTTTGAAACATGGCCTAAAATGCTAATTATCCAGGTTGGACTAGTGAGCCATCTGCCTCAGCCTCTCAGAGTGCGGACATTATAGGTGTCTCTTTCTGTTTCATTATTATTTATTTCACATTCAGGATATTTTTCTTCCTTAGAACATCAAGTTTGCCTACATTTTTTAGTGTGTTCTTCTCAAATTCATGTCCTCAAATTTAGCTTTTCAAATTGCCTATTTTCATGGACCATTTTGCTATAAACTTAATAAACCTGTTGTTCTTATTCTTCCTTAATTCTCTTTCTAGCCAATTTTAAATATGATTTATATTTTAGTCACTGTCTTGTAACTCATATTGATTTATATCTTGAATAATTTCCAATAATCTTCACATTTAAAATTATATGCTGTATTTTCCTAATAAATAATAAATCTATTGTAGTCTCCCATGGCTGCCATAATAATTACCATGACTTGGGTGGCTTGAAACAATAAAAAGGTATTCTTTTACAGTCCAGAGGCCAGAATATGAAATCAGATAGTTCTTAGGGTTGATTTATGGTGGAGGCTAGAGAAGGCACTCTTGTCAGTCTTGTCTCCAAGCTTCTGGTGGCTGTAGGCATCTCCGGGCACCCACCACTGGGGCTGTATAACTCTGAACTCTGCCTTTGTCTTCACGGGGGCCTCTTTGGAGGACCATGTCTGCTTTCCTGCCTATTCTAAGGACTTGTTAAGATTTAATGCCCCTTCTCTAGGATAATCTCATCTCTAGTGCTTTCCTTAATTATATCTGCAGAGACTCCTATTCCATATAAGGCCATGATTGGAGTTTCCTGGTGGACAATCTAGCATTTTCTGGGACAATGAACCAGCCACTTATATCAGTATTCTAAATTTTTTACTGACTTTTTCTCGAAGTGTTAAACACTGAAAACTCATTTCCTTTTTTTATCTTTTTCCTGGCAAATTGTTTTGCTCTTCTTAAGTGCAATCTAACTTTCATTCACTAGAATGAGACATTGATTTAGTTTCTTAATGTGGTCATAGCAATTAGGAGATTACTGTCCACCTACACTTTTCCATTTTATTATTCTTTTTATATAGGAAGTGTTGAATTTTCAGATAGTTTGTAGACATAAATATGATATATTAAACAATAATTTTCAAAATTTTTCCTTGCTTGGTATCAAGGAATATAAAAATCACAAAAGAAAGTATGAGACAAATATAAGGTAGAATATGACTTTTTAGTAGTATAAGCTTCAAAAGTTTTTTTTTTTTCTTTTAACATAAGTCTTAAAAAAAAAGTCTAATGATACAAGTCTAGAAGATGAAGGATAAGGGGGGAATTTGAACTATGGATGAATATTAAGTGATATTAAATTAGCATTTATCTTTTTAGATGTGATAGTCATATTATTAGAATAGTCATATAATTAGGAAATGCTCTTGTATTTTAGAAACACATGCTGAGTATTTAGAAATGAACTGACATCGTATTTATCATTCACTTTAAAATAAAAACTCAAGCAAACAAATGTCATCATTGAACAGTGTCCACAATCTGCTCTAATTTTCTTTAATTGGGAAATACATCAGCTGAGACGTGTATGTCTTTTTTTTAGCATTTTAATATTATGATTTAGCTGATTCTCTATATTCATAATCTATTACACATCGACAGTAACTTTGTGTTCATAAAGAAGTGAGGGAAGCTGAAATTGTGGGAGAGAATTGTTAACTCTGTTCTATGTGTTCTTACTCTGATAAATTAGTTTAGTTTTAGTAAGTATAGACATTATAAGAAATAGACAATAATTTTTAATTGTGTAATCTCCTGATAAGAAGGAATAGTGTACAATTTTTCGATGATACACATGAGCCTAAATAGTTATAAATTAACAAAAAAAGTCTGATTATTTCATTGTTTATTGAAAATATCCAAAGAAAGTAAGTTACTTGGACAAGAACCTAATATAATTAACACTAGATGACAGTGCCTTTATATGCAATTAATTTATTAGCAATAAATTTTAATTATAAGAAACACATATTTGACATTTAACATATAAGCTACCATGCTATTTATGTCAATTAACACAGTTATCAAGTGCCAATTAGTAGTTTAAGGATTAATTGCTATGAAATTGATTTGTCAGAGACTATTATTTAAATGTTAAAGTATTAAAATTCATTACATTCACAAACAAGTATAAGATTATACAAGTGAACATTTATTAGCCATATGTGAGATAATAAATGATAGCAGAAGTTTTCTTAAGATATATGTTAAACAGTAATAAAATTTATTTCATTTTATAATTCCAATATCTTATCATTGTTAATTAATATTTTAGAACTTTTAAATTATTCGTTATATTTTACACTTTTATTATAACTGCTTTAATAATATTTAGAACAAAAATAAAAATAATGGTAATATTATTGTGCCAAAGGTAAAACAGTATAGGAAAAGCACCCAATGAGAAAAAGGACCTCAGTTTGTATTTAACTTGCGATGCTTTACTGTATTTTATTTGTGGCCTGGAAAAGAGCTGCTTGATATTGAGACAAGCATTTCATTGAATTTATTTCTAGTGTAAGCAATAAAACTTCAACTCAAACTGGAAACTGGATTAGGTAAAATGGCTATGCATCATCTTTTTCTGTAGCATTGCTGGTAAGTTCTCTTACCTTCTCTCTCCTTTCCTACCTCTTTACCTTTCTCTGACTCAGGCTGAGAGTCACAGAATTATATATTGTTTGGTTCCTTGCCAGAAAATTAAATAAAATTCCAAATTAGTTCCATAAATGTGAATAATAGCGTACGGTACTTATTTCTGAATATATAATTATGGATAGTGAATAAAAAATGTGTATTTATGATGGCTGATTCACAAACTCTCAGAGCTTCCTAAAGACCTGGATTTAAAAAACTGCAGATGAAGAAAAAGTTAGCGAGTAGCGAAGGAAACCAGCATGCATAATGTGATATAAACCCTACTGATTGTAAACCTGACTTACTGACTTACTGACTTACCCCTGCATTATTTCTTTTTTCTCAAGTATTGAAAGGTCAATAACATACAAATTCCAATAGTAAAGTATTGTATTCAGGAAGATTCTGAACACTGTTACTGGAGCAAAAAGAATATGCTAAGGAAACAAATATCATAGATGTTCACTGCAAAAACAGGTCTTATCTAGCCATTTCTAAAGCCATAATCCAGAAACAATGAAATTCAGCTCTAAGAACAAATACTAATAGAGAGATAGTCTGTAACCTAACAAGACATGCCCATAGTCTAAAAGCAGAATATTCCCTACAATTCTGCCATTGTGTCGTAACAATTTTAAAAGAAAAGCATACATATATTGACCTTAAAAGCATGGCAACAACTCCATGGGACTCAGGATGTTGTCAACATTGAGCTTTTCTCTCTTGGGCAATAATCAGCTTTAGCAAGTGACCCCTCCCCCTCTAGTTAGTGCATTAACTCTTTAGATTTTTGTGCTTCTCTTTGCTCCTTATATAACCTCTTCAAAAAAGTCATATCAAGGCAATTAGATTTTCTTACAGGTAATACATGTATTTATAGATGTTTAATGCTATCAAAAGAAAAGAAAGCGAACCACAGAATAATGGCTATCTCTATACATTATGGACCGAATTGTGTCTTTTTCCTACAAATCCACGCATTGTTGAAGCCCTAACACCCAGTGTGGCGGTATTTGGAAACAGGGCTTTTAAGGAAGTTATTACTGTTAAATGAGTTCAGCAAGTTAGGTCCGTAAATAATAGCACTAGTAAGAAAAGGAAGAAAAGGAAGAAAAGGTAGAGGCGTCCAAGATCTTTCTCTGTACGTGTGAGAAAAGCCACATGGTGACATGGCAGGAGATCACCGTGCGCGTACCGTGGAGAGATGCTCACGGGAATCTCCACTGCCAACTGGATGTTTCGGCCTTGAGAATCACGAAGAAACGAATCCCTGCTGTTTAACCCACTTAGCATATTTTGGTGTTGGGGATTGAACTCGGGTCCTTGTGCTTGCAAGGCAAGCGGTCTAACCACTGCGCTAAATCCCCAGCCCACTTAGCATATTTTGTTCTGGCCATTTGAGCATCCTAATACCACATGGCCAGGTAATACACGTTACACTTTTCAACTGTTTTATGACACTGACAGTCATTCACATATTGGTGATCATGATCATTTTGGGTAGTTGGCTGATGAATCTGATGCCCCATGTAATCTCACTGGACTTTTTTCTGTCTTTTCATATGGACAAATTTGTTCCCAACACATTTTTAGACTTTTAAAAATAATTTTTACTTAGAATATCGTATTTATAGTTTTTTTTACATGCCAGCCTGCTTTTTTAAATTCTAAAATCAATAAAAATACTGTTGACTTGTACCCCATTTCCCAGAAACATAGTATATAAACTAGTTGAAGAAACATATTCAAAGATGATCATGCATGACTTTTTTGAGGGGGAGGGAGTATTGGGCATCAAACTCAGGGCTTCGCACTTACTAGATGAGTGCTCTATCACTGAGCCAAATCCTCAACCACACATGCATAACTTTTGTAACAGGAAAATCTCCTAAGTGCTTATTAAGAGCAGAGATGTTAAAAACGGTGATATACTATTAGGGGCTCTTATAAGCCAATAGTAGTGTACTAGATGCATCTAACCAATAGAGATAACCGTCAAAATCATTCTTGGATCTAAGGCCAGGGGAAGAAAATGTAAAATTTAGTATTATTCACAAGAAAGTAAAGCACAACAAATTTATAATTTGTGTAGTTATGTAACTGGTTAGAAAATTTGTAGCCTCTGAACAAAAGATACGAGAGAGGTTGGACTAACTCAAATAACTTCCTTATCATGTATAATATTCCTCTTTTTGAGGGACATCTATATTATACTCACAGTGCAAAATACCATTTTAACATTTAACATTAAATCAAAGATTGTACATGGGATGGAAGTAGAATGTGTGAATGAGGAAGAGAAAGAGAACTGTAGACCTTAGAGAAATTCTCTCTGTATGATATGGAAGTTGGAAATGAGAACAGGAGATAGAGTTGAGTCAGAGGAGCAGGAGAACCAAATGTCTATAGATGCAAAGAGAAGCACTCAATTCTGAGATCAGCAGTGGCACACATGTTAAGGAATAAAATGTCCTGTAAATTAAGAGCCAGAAGCCTTAAAACACACAGAAAGTGAGATGGCAGAGTCACTAAAATCACTGGTTGTCTTAATTGCAAGATTCTTTGAATTGTCTGCCGAGTATATGGCATGTGTTTGTCACTGGTCTTTGAATTATATTTACTCCTTACAACTTTCAGGATTGGTACTGTTATTATTATTGTCTAACACATCACCAAACAGAGATACAGTGAGGTTAAGTGACACCTAGAATCACAGCTAGTTCATGGTGGTGCCACACCGAGTGCCACAGTGAATGTTTATAATCACTGTGTTGTACAGGAAGATGACAGACACTAGTGGAAATAAGGAGAGACTTAATTGTGATTACAGAAATGGTGGTTACAGATTGACAGAATTTTGTTTTGTCTGGTTTTGGGGGGGTTACATCTTTGGAAATGGTGGATTAAAAAATGATCACGAAGAGAAATATTAGTGTAACTAAGCACAGTCAGCTCACACCTTGGTGAACGCAGAGGCAATAAGCACAACTAAGATTTGAATGAATGAAGAAAAGTTTATATCTTACAGCAAGGAGCATGCTAATTCTCAAAGCAGTGTCTCCTTGAACAAATAAATAAGGGCCTTTTATTGGGATAACGTATTGGATAAAGCATATAATATTATAGTAGCCAAAGTTTTCTCTGGGTGACCTAAAAGGAGTGAGTCAAAGGGACTCACAGATTTTGGCTGGTTCCTTGTAATTTTCTGTGCAGTGGCTTATTTGAAATTAAAGAAAAGGGGCTGGGGATTTAGCTCAGTGATTAGAGTGCTTGCCTTGCAAGCACAAGGGCCTGAGTTCGATCCCCGGCACCACAAAAAAAAAAAAAAAGAAATTAAAGAAAAACAACTTTGAAGGATTGTTCAGTCATATAAAGGGACAGCTTTTCCCTCTGCATAGAGACTAACAATTGGAAGTCGAAGAGAACACATTTAAAATAAAATCTAATATTTGAGATTGGTTATATGACATAGATATCAGCAGGATGATTAACTATGGAAAATGGAAAGAACACGTGCTAAAGTAAAGGTAAAGACACGAGGAGTCATAGGACCAAGAGGTCTAAGAAGAACTCTAGGCGGTATTCACAAGAGCTAGCTGCTATCTGCTCCGTACAGAGTGAATTTGTCTGTGGACAGTAAATGGAAAAGGACTAGAGAAGAATGGAGAATGTTAAAATTAAAAAAAAAAAAATCTGTGGAAGTCAATTAAAGATTATTTTCATCTGTTAAATACCATAATTTCTCAATTAGCCTGGTTTTGTTACTTTTCCTTGTACTTACTGAGATCACTGTCATGTTAATTTCAAAAGAATATTCAGTGAGAAAAAATACAGTGAATGTATTAAAACAAGGAAGATGCCATTTTTTTTCACAAAATTGCAGGTTTTAATACAAATGATACAATTATCATCTGATATAGTTTCTCCTCATTGAGCCCATTATTTAGTCCCTACACTCTCTGTATTATTATTTTAACCAACTACATCTTAGTTTTTCAGTGTTTGGTAACATATTTTTGTGAGATGGAATTAAAAATTAACCTTGCAGAACAAAGTAGTTTAAGTTTTAACTTTATAATAATGCCTTTGGTTATAGTAAGAAAATAGATTTACATGTTAATATAAATTTTATGAATATATTACAAAGAAAGGACATTTTGAATAGATTTTTTCTTTATAAATTTATATTCAAAAGAATTTAATTATATTGAATGTTGGTAATTATGATTTTAATACTATTGTATTTAAAGAAATGTCTTCAGAAAATCTTAATTCATTTAATGCTGAAACAAAATTATATCTAAGAAATTAAAAATACTGAATATGATTGTTCAAAGTGAATATATTGTTGAAGGTTATTATGTTTTTAAAATGTATAACATATTAAAAAATAAAATTTTAGGGTATCAGGATATAAGGCACCTGTAGGAGAGTCTTCAATTTTCTACATACTTTGTTATGTATTATACAGGCATTTTTTTTCAAAATGACCACCAGAATAATATACTAATATATGAAATGGTACATAAATATCAATAAAGACTTTTATTAAACTGCTAAGAAGGAACTTACAAATAGCAGACACAAACATTATATCTGAAGAATTAATATTACTTGCACAAATAGTTCTTGTTTCAACTATTAAAAAGAATCTTTGATCTCAAGTGTGTGTACTTGTAAGACATGTTTGGCAATGCATTCTTGTCTGTCTCCAGGGATCAGAATCTGTTCAAATACTTAGTATCAAATGAGGTTAATTTCTCAGCCTATCAACCAGGTCAATAGATAGATAAATAGATAGAGGATAAGATAGATGAATGATAGCTAGATATGCACACAATTTCTATGATTGATTTTGTGTCACCGCTAGAGTACTCTTAAGAAACAAATATCCCAACTGATGGTTATTGTTTCCTAGACCTATTTCTCCTGTTTCATCTCCTGCTGATCTACTACACGTCCTTCATATTTATTAGCTATTTATTCGCTAAATAATCTCTGACATATTAAAAACAAGAAGTTAGGTGCCAGAAATTGAATACAGAGTTAAGAATAAAGAGGTTTCTATTGAGGAACATAGAATCCATTACAAAACAACTATAGCTTGTGAGTCAGCCAGAAAATGGTGGGCGTTACAGCGAGTATTTTGCACATAGGACTTCAGGCATCTTCATAACAAGCTTCTGTTTTGTGTGCTCCAATCACTGGCCACTTTACAGAGGCTGTGAAGTACACTGAGTAACTTGTTCCCTCACTAAGCCAGCGAGTTTTGTTTTGCTTTTTTGGTTTTTGTTTTGTTTTGTTTTGTTTTGTTTTTTAAGAGTAGGAAATTTATTGAGAGAGAGAAAGAGAGCTCCTGAGAGACAGGAGGGGACCTGAGTGGGTTGCCAAAGAGCTCACTTTTCAGGGGAAGTTTTATAGAGCAAAATCATAAGGTGGGTATGATATGTGTCAAAATGATGATTAGCCAATAATAGTGTAGTCGCTTAGGTAATATTGATCCAATGGAGAAGAAGGTCACATAGCAAATGAACATGGAAAGAATAAGACATTCCAGGATGGGGTGGATCTGAAGGTCTTGATTTCTTGGGAAATGTGTTTATTCTTACCTAGAGGATGCCAAACTTTGAGTGATCATACAGATGGAACCAACTACAAATATATAGCCTCCTTTCACTGGGACCCACTAGATCGACTTGTGAAGGGAGTTCACAACTGCTAAACTACAACATGACTTCTACGCAAGGCCCATCAGATGAAGTCTCTAGAGGTCACTGACTGTGGTCTCCCTGACACCAGCCCTTCTCAGCTCAAAGCAGCTAGATGGAAACATCGCCCATTCTCCCCTAACTGCAGTTAGGGATACTTCTTCAGAAGGGGGAATATTGTAGACAATGAAGTAAGTTAGAAATATTATAGGCAGTCAGACAGGGATGAGCCCTCAGTGGAGTCAATACACAACAGGAGAATAGGCTACAACTATGGCTGGAGGCGCATCCATTGAAGGTCAGGACTCAAGATAAAGCTGAGGGATAAACAATGAACGGAAGATCACACTCATCTGATCTGATAAAGTCTAGGTCATCCAGGTGGGCAACCAAGACCTTAAACCAGCAAGTTATTGAGAGGAAACCTGAGTTGAGCTAATTCTCAAAATGTTCTCGTTATTAACATACCTCCTACCAATTCCTAAGTGTCCTTCTTCTGCCTGGAGGGACAGTTCTTTAATTCCTGGCAGAATCACCATTCTCCTTCACAAATATAAGTCAAATGAATATTTTTGTTTTACTCACACTTAAAGCTGTGCATCCCTACAAAGCTGAAATGCACTGTCTGGGTCTAAGCATCATCTCAATTTCACTTGTCAGGTTATATTTCCTTTTCATTCCAAAGTCTCCTAATTATTTGTGCTAAAGCATATAGAACTATAAAGTGGAGGTCTTCGAACTTTGTTGAATATGTTGTATCAGTAAAATAAGTTTAAGTAGATTCATTTAATATGATATATTTATTAAAAACTAGATACATGGGAAACTACAATATAAATACGAATACTAACTTTCAAAGTGATAAATTTTCAAATGTATTTAAAGATCTTGCAAATTACAAAGTTTGGTATTATCATAAACATATTTCTCAATTTAAAATGAACTTAAGTTGAAGTTCATGAATAATAGTAGATACAGATTTATTTTACTTTATGGAGTTCCAGAGTCCAATAAATCACTATTGTTTTTCCCTGTTGTGTAAGCCAATGATGAACTCAGAATTAAGTGTAGAAATGTCTGCTCTGCTAATTGGACTTACATATTATTGGCATCTTCAATCCGTGTTTATAAACAAGGATCTTTAAAATTACATGAGGTTTAGTTTTGTTTAATTAAAAATAGTATAACACATATCTAAACTGAGGGTGTCACCATTATGGTATCTCCTCAGCTCCATCCGCAGGACTGGGATGGAGACTCATTAAATTCTATATGGAAGCATGGCATTTAGAGGTAGATTTGACCGTTAACGTAGCAGAGTTAGGTAAAAGAGCCTTTTTAATGGGACAATGCGGCAATGAAACCAGCTTTATTCAGGTCCTAACTTATGTCTCTTGCCAAGCCTGTGCCTACTTGTTTTTCTATGTGTTAGATGCATTTCCTCTGAGCTTTCTAAACTAAATATATTTCACTTTCTCTCTTCTGTAAATTAAGGCTCGGCAGTGAGGTCACATGTTATTCCATCATATTCTTCAACCTGAAATTTATAAATAAGTTTTATTCCTTCAGTGAATACGTATCAAAAGTGTATATATGCCAACAATACGCTGCAAACACATTCTTTTCTTTTAGATTTGAGGAGTGTGTCATGCTGAACTTATTTTATAAATGAAATGTGTCTCATGTTAATTTTATGTTCAAAAGTTCATGCCTTTGAAATTCTGATTTTACTTTGGTACTATTTCAGAACAGTAAATTTGATTAATATTCATTAAATGCACAACTTTGAAGATTTGGGGTGGAATAGACAGGATTTTTGAATCACTCCTTTGAAGGAATATAACAACAACCACAAAAAAAAGATAAGGATGAAGAAAAAAATAAACGAAGACATAAAGGTGATCAGAAGAATGTCCTGAAATCTTCAGAAATATAAAGGAACCAAAAGGAAAAGAAATGGGGAAAAACTTACCCATGCAGTTCGGAAGCAGGTGAGTGGAAGGAGCCTCCCTCAGCTTTAAAATGTTGAGTTTGTGCCTAAGAGCTGTGTCACCAAGTTGGGGAGCCTTGGCCTGTGCTTTTCCGTGGTCTTCACCTCTATTGGTCACAGTGTCGGCCAACATGACTGGGGTGGACCGATGTGGTCACCTTGAGCAGGAACACCCAGCTGGACTGAGCTGATGCGGTTGTGGTGTAAAAGGTCCACCTGAAGGTTGTTGCCGAAACAACAGGCAGGAGAACGGAAGCTGACGATAGTTGCCAGCTGTCTCCCAGGAGAAGCTCTGCTGCGGCTGGTTTCCCTGAAGGAACTCAGCTGTTCCCATTGCGGGAGGAGCTCCGGGCCTTCCTCTTGTTATGGATGGCTGCTGTTCTCATCAGAGGAGAGCTGGCCTTCATCTCCGCCTTGAGAGTTGTATCCTGACTCCAGTATAGATTTCTTCAGCTTTTTAGTGCAGACATGGACTTAAATGGGACAGTGCTGCAGGCTCCCAGTCCTTGATTGGCTCTTTCAAGTCTCCAGTACATACATAGACATTTGGCACACTTCCTGTATTTGGATTGTGGGTGAATGAAGTAACTTGTAAATGTCCTGTATTAAATCTGCTCTCTTGTAAACCATTAACTCTAGGAAGGTAACTAATACAGTGACAATATTGGGCCAAAAGTGAAACAAACATAAGGCTTCAGTAAAAAGGTAGTTTTACTAAAGGCTTAAAGTAGCTGAAAGGAAGACAAGCCTTTAACAAATTTCAGTGAATTGGAAATGATAAATGTGGCATCAAATTCAAACTGTTATTTTGTTGATCTAGTAGTTACATTTTAGCAAACACAAAGTTACTGATGAAGGATTAATGGGTACACGCAGGTAATACAGCTTGTTTCTTTTTTAAATCTTGTTCCCCTTTCCACCTGCCTCCTTTCTTCTGGTTCTAAATCTTTTCTCCCTAATTTTATTCTTGTTATTATTGCTCTTAACTCACGTTCATACCATATAATGATTACATTTATTTAGGTTATTAGGTTCCTGTACATGGTATATACTCCCCGCTTCACCCCTTGGCCTTCGTCTCCTGGACTCACTTCCATTTGCAAGGGATCTGTCCCCTTGTTTCCTTCTATCCATTCTCTCTTATGCTCTTTGTTTGTACTCTGCCTTACTCAAATGAGAGATACCACACGGTGCCTAAGCTCATGCATCTAATTTATTTCACTCAACATTACATTTTCCAGGTGCAGTCATTTCCCTAAGAATGTCTTGAATTTATCTTTCTTTATAGTCAAGCAAAATAATTTCTTTAGCGTGAATCATTCATGTAATCGCTTCATCTCCTCAATTTGCCTGTGTAGAAATATCCCACTTTGTCTATGTGCTCAGGTCTGAGTATTAAGTTAAGGTTTCTTTCCAATTTCAGAAACCTCTAGATACAAATATAATGTCATTGTATATATTAGTTTTGTGAAGTAGTTTGATTGTTATAACTGTATCTCGTATGTTATGAAAAGCACTGCACCCCACTGGCGTAAAGTGAAGAAATAACATGAGACCATAAACTCCGTAAATCTTTCCTGTCTAAAATACTAACCTTGTGCTTTGTCTGTACTCTGGAGTATTTTTGGAATAGAAAAATCTTCTATCACAAATAAAATTAGATATAACCAATTATAGCCATAAAAGTGATAAATTCCAAATGATATACTGATGAATTAAAAATATTTTTTTCTAAATAAGAAAATGAGTATCTAATAATACCGAATTCTAAATCATGCTCTTAAAAATTAAATATCTATTTAATGTAACAGCATTAAAATAGATACATAAGACTAAAGTTCTTTTGCTACAGAACACCAAAGCAACTTGAAGATGTTAATAAACATCTTGTAACATGACATCGCAAAAATTTTAATTTTGTAATATAAATATGTAAAATGAATACAATAGTTCCATTTTCTTAGGGGCAACTTGAAAAATTTCATTATTTTGTAACCATACTTTGCACAGTGCTTTGAAAATTGTAATTGATACTAAGCTATTTTTATCAAATTATATCTTAGAATGTTATAACATTTATACATTTGTTTCTTAGGTAACACTATCTTTCATGTTTATTAGTAAAAAAGGACAGTTGTATAAAATATTTTAAGCATACACCACAAGTCAAGTTGAAACTAGGTAATTGATCAAATTATCAATTTTTATTAATTGAATGCAATTTAATGTACCTAATTTCATTTTTTTTATTGGTACTGGAGATGGTACTTTCAGGGTACTTTACTACCCTGCTACTTCCCTGGCCCTTTTTAAAATTTTTATTTCAGGCCAGGGTCTCACTCAATTGCTAAATTTGCACTGACTGAGCTTGGATTTGTGATCTTCCTGCCTCATCCTCCCAAAGAGCTGGAATTACCAGTGTAGACACACACTCTGGCCCCAAATCCCTCATTTTAAATCAAAACTGTTTGTACAGACTCTTGTGAGAAGTCTTTTCTAATTCCTTCGTGCAAATTATAAATTGAACGAGTTTAACTATTTCTCCTACAGAACATATTGATCAAATAATGAAAGAAGATATGCTTTTAACTTAATGCAGAATTTCCTTAAAGTAATAAAAATTTATCAATAGTGCTTTAAATAAACTTCAAAATATTAGAGGTATAGGGAGACATTGTATACATACTCTGAATTAGTGCAAAGGTCTTTTATTTTATTCTTTATCTGTAGTTGTTACAGAAATAAACATAGGAACTATGGTGCTATCTTTGCAAGGGTGATGAGAAAATCTTATTTACTCATATATGTTTTCAAAAAATTCACTATGCAACCTAAATATGCATGAAACTATGCTACACATGCAGGCAAATATTGGATTCCATCACCCACATGCAGAGGATGAAATGAGTCTCTTGTCAAAAGGAAAAGTGTAAGAACACAATCCTGGAATTAGATTAATATAAACAAAAGAATATTCTGAAAGTTTGTTCATTGTTCAGTGGTGTACAAAATATAAGTCATTTGCAGGTCAGTTTGTAAAACCAAAGGATATTCAAACCAATCTTCAAAAAAAATGATTACATTCTCATTAATCTGCTTTCACAACTCCCCAAGTAGCAAAAACTAGCTTTATTGAGTTTCCATTTTTTTACATCAGATTTCCTAGCAAGATTGGAGAAAAAAATACTTAGAATGAGGAGGAAGCAAACACATTTCAAATGAAGAATGTTACATTGTAAACATTACATAAACTAATTTCTTTCTATACATTTTGCTCTTTCAACCTCTTCAATAGCAAAATGGAACCCTAAACTCCTTTGTGGTTTTTTGTTTTTTTTTGTTTGTTTGTTTTGTTTTTTTAGGGAGGAAAAAACTCAGAAAATCACAAGTCTTTATGTTCTTGATTTAGTATTTTTACTTTGTTTTACATGTAAAATTAAATATTACATCAAATAATAAAAACACTTGAACTTCTTTAAAGTCCAGGCTATGCATTAAATGTTCTGCATTGATTAATTCATTTTACCTTTAAAACAACGCAATGTAACATAAGAAAGATTTAAAGTATGTTCTCATGGTCTCAAGTTTTGTTTAAAATAAAAATTCAAATCATTTCATGCAATGGATGTAGGAGCTTCAAAATGAGAAATAAATTCAATGAAATAAGCAATTCAGAAGAAAATTCACAAAGAGATACATTTAAATCCCAAGGAAAAGAGTAGGGAAGCTTCCATTCTAATCGCTAAAGTTTCTGCTATCTGCATGGAATGGGAATTTGAAACAAAAATTCAGTTCAACAGAAAATAAAATGTTTCCCATACCCACTTTAGCTTATGAACTGAATCAATGCCAGCCACGTATTTGTGAGAATTATGGGACAATCATGACTTTTACATCTGAGAGACCTAATGGTTTTAGAGGCAATAGAATATTTCACAAAGAAAACTAACATAAGCTAAATCGCAGTAAGGAAAATTTTTCTAGGGAGGGAGTTTTTTCTTTTTTTTACATTTAAGAACACACAGTTTCTTGCTTAAATGCCAGATAAAGAATTATGAATTCCAAGAGGAGGATGAAGTCCAAAAAAAAAAAAAAAGTCAGAAAGGGTTTATTGCACTGTTTTCCCATTATTTTAACAGGAAGTGTTGGCAAATATTTCATTGTTTGTACAAAAGTTAATTTGTAATATCAGATACAACTATTTATTGACAAATTTGAAAACTAATCTTGTTTTTACTACAGATGACAAATACAAAGCATCCATTCATTTATTAAGTTAATATTAAATAACCAGGCTGTATTATCAACTATAATACATTTACAGGGTTCAAAAAGAATGAACTAGATATCAATCTTCCATGAACATGGGAATCACATTTGGTATTCTTTGATCATTTCATAAGTTTCATTTAAAAATAAGGAAAACAGATGTATTTTACTTTAACTTGTTCTTTTAGTTACCACTATTTTTACTGAAGATAACTTTTTCATCTCTCAATGATGAATAATACAAATGTAGAGCTGCATATTTTATCCATATAATTCTTTAGAAATATATAAAATTTTAGCTTAAGGCCATCTTTAGTGAAAGAAAATTATAGCTAGAATAGTGACAGCTAAGAGACATAAAGACAGAAAACGAAAGTATATAATAAATCATTTTTATATGCATCTAATATTTTCCTTTTCTTATGTTTTCAAGTCTTTATAATTCCATGCTTTTGGAATTTGTGGGAGCCCAAAAGCCCAAAATGCTTGAAGTAAAAATTTATTTAAACATTTAGTAAAATTCCAAGCCAAAATGGAACTATCATTTTTTCTTGTCTACCCTGCATCTTGGTCATGCTTGGAGCATATGAGGATGGTTGGAATCCGAAGACCAAAAGTGACCCAATGGTAGCAAGAGATTTGGGGTGAAAGGCATCAAGTTAGATTCCATTTGACCCAGCTATTCCACTTCTTGGTATCTTCCCAAAAGAATTAAAAGCATCATACCACAGCGATATATGCACACTCATGTTTATAGCAGCACAGTTTGTAATAGCTAAGTCTTGGAAACAGCCCAAATGCCCATCAACAGAGGAATGGATAAAGAAAATGTGGGGTTTTTTTATACAGTGGAGTACTACTCTGCCATAAAGAATGATAAGCTTGAGATATTCCTAGGTAAATGGATGCATCTTGAGACCATACTCTTAAGTGAAATAAATTGAACATACATGTTTAAATACTGCATTGTTTCTCTGGTGTGAGAAACTGAAAGTGTAAATAAAGACTAAAATGTATTATATTGCGAAAGAGAAGAAAACGTCCAAATGGGAAAGGGAGCAAGGGAGGGGGAATGGAACAGAGGACAAGAGAAGTAAGAAATGGAAACAAAGGTTTTGTAAATAGGGAGGGAGGAGGGGGTGAGGGGTGGGGAATGGGAAAAAAAGAAGCAACAAGATATGTCATGTACAGGTACAAATCCCCTATGATGAATGTTATCACTATGTATATCTAAAATGTACCATTACAATAAAATTTTAAAAAATAAACTTACTATGTGTACTAAATAAAATACAGGATACTTAAGAAAATTTGAATTTCAAATAAGCCATGTAGTCTTTTAATACTAGAATGTCTTATGCAAAGGGCCACAAATATAGGTGAGAGGTAGAGTGTTTGGCTCGCAGGCACAAGACCCTCCTTTAAATCTCCAGCACCACATGATTAAATGTCCCATGCAATAGTGGCATAAAAAAATCTATATTGTTCATCTGAAATTCAGTTACAGCTGGATATCCTGAATTGCATTTGGCAACCTAATCATGATTTTCTTAGGGTTCCAATATCTAGAATAATTCAGAGGATTTTAACAAACACTTTTACATTCTTAATTTATCAGTAAAAATAGTTATAACTCATAGAACACATTTAGCTTGCTAGGAATTTTTAGAAGTTAAGAGTGCATTCTCTTCTTTAATCCTCCTAAGACCCTGTAGATAAATATTGTTATTCTAATGTGCTACATTGAAGTGCAGCAAGGAAGAGAAAAGATTTGAATCTTGTCAGATATCAAATTCCATTCACTATCCTAAGTGTGCTTCCCCACAACCGTGGTAGCTCCAAGAGAGGGAGGTTTTCACGGAAGTGAGCTAGCAATCTGATCACAGAGCCTGTTCTCTGAAGCCTGTACTGCTAGAGGGGGGATAGTTGAGTGCCTGTGTGTGACGGGGCTCGTGGGATGGAAGAATAGATAGTACAGAATCCTAATCGGTGTCTACGACCCTGAGATCAGGCCATGGCTGGAGAACTCATCCATAAATGAATTCTGCACTTAGGGATTGTTTATCTGGGATTGGAAATTTAATTCTGGAAGTCATCCTCCATTCCGGCAGATCTCTTGCAAGTGTTGACCCAGAAATCTCAGGTGATTGTGAAAAAATAAACAATAACTGTGAAGAGCTTTGAAAAGAATAGTGTGGTCCTAGTTTGCTATCAAGAGAAATATCTTTAAGATTTCTAAGATGTCATTTACAACTCAAATGGACATTTAGCTTTCAGATACCTTCCTTCAAACTTCTAAAAATATTGCCTAAATCTGGATTTCTCTCTAGAAGCTGTGCAGTCATGCTGAAACACACTGTAGGAAGTATATGTCACATATGCCAAAATAGTAAAATACTGAAATTTAGGACTCTAACTAGGGAGAAGACTATCATACTAGACCATAAGTCTTTCGTTCCTTCCTACCTTCTTTCCTTTCTTTTATTGTGTGTATTTCTTTCTTCCTACTCCCTCTCTGTCTCTTTCTCTCTATCTGTCTGTCTGTCTGTCTCTCTCTGTCTCTTTTTCTTTCATTCATTTTGTTTCTGCTTTTTCAGAAAAAGTTTTCCACGTAGCTGCTGTATATTAGGTACTATTTCAGATGGTGGAGATAAACCAGGTATGTTGTATAGAGTTCTCTGGATGAACAGAATCAGACCATATTAGTTTGGCTCACAGGATTATAGGTGGAAGAAATGACAGTGTCACAAACAGGATTGTTTTCCCCTTCAACTTGATGCCCTCCGGGCTAATCACCGCTGAAAACACCCCACAGACACACCCAGAAGTGTGCTTTACTAATCGGCCAGGCTTTTCTTCATACAATCAAGTTGATATATCACGATTAATGGTCACATCGGGGAGAGAAACAAACTAAAATCTCTGTCTCGATCACGCCGTGTTGCCCCAACCCTTCACTGTATACCAGCAACTCAGCATTATTAGATTTTCTGAAGAGACTTTGGTAGCTATCTGGAAGGATTGCAGGTTTGGATGTGGAATACTACTGGTTGTAAATAAATGATAAGATTCAGAAATTATATCAAAATGAGTTGCCAAACTAACGCCAATATGGGCGGCAAAATCGAGAGCCTTAATTATATAGAAATGAACATTGAATGAAAAGAGAATACATAAAATTTCGTAAGACTCATCTGAGGCATTAGAGATATACAGAAGGCTATAAAATGGTAATATTATTAGATATATAAAACAAAATGGTAAAAACTGACAGGTGTTCAAAAATAAATTTCTAGGATCAATGTTAAGTTGTAAAACCTTGACATTGTTAGCACAGTGTCTAGAATATTCTGTTCTTTAAATGAGTCCTAGAAATCCTTAATATACTAGACAAAATATGCCTCATTATGCAAACAAGGTAGATGAAATAGATTGAGCCATAATTCAGCAAAAAAGATTATATTGCCATGTACATCTTATAAGTTGAATATTTTAAAATATGGTAGAAAGCACCAAAATTAATATATTCTTAAGTGTCTTCTAAGTACAATAAAAATAGCATGCTCTTAAAAGTACTTTCAAGTTAAATGGTTAATATTCTTTCAGTTTCACACACCCACCTCATTTATTTCTTACTCTTTTCTCTCTGAGGTTTCCATTCTGGCAGGAATTTTTTCAGAGGTATATGTCAATTAAAATGACTTAATATGTGAATTCTTTCAAAGGACTAACAAATTAATTTTATGTTGTTTTGCCAGCGAACTTTCTAATTATAATAGCACTGAGAATATTCATGGTTACCAAGCTTAAGAAATTGCTTAAATTCATTATGTATGTCGAGAATTCCTTTAAAGTTGTGCCAGCGAGTCTGCATTATAAGGTAGCCATATGTTCTTTCTTCAGATTTTTTCTTCACATAAAATTAAAATATGTGCAGCATTTAATCTGAGTTTTACTTTGAAAAAGTTAAGAGGATGAAACTAAAGTGGGCACACCACTATGCGACACACATGGTTCACACTAAATCTTGTCAGTTATTTATTTATTTAAAGGGAATATAAGAAGTGAGGTGGACTTAACCATTACAGCTAACGATTACAGTAGCTTAATCAAACACTTTCTCTTAAAGCTTCACCCTTTACATTTTATCACCATTTTCTCTCTGATATTTGGATTGTAGTTATTTTGTATAAGAATTTTCTGCATCTATATCGTATTGAATTTGAAGCTCTATCAACAAATAAGTAAAAGCCAAATGAAATGGAACACAGAAACAAACTAATTAACAAAAATAAATAAAGATATATTGATAGCTTTTCTCCTGTCAAGCTATTATGAATGTGAAATAGTAAAGCCCCTGAACTTCCCTTGATATTCTCTGTGTCTCTCTGTCTCTCTCTCTGTATCTCTCTCTCTCTCTATCTACCCATATATATATGAAACCGACCCTAAGTTACTCTACAGGATAAAGATCATCTTTTATTAAAAGAAAATTGAACATGCTTATTATAAAAACTAGCAGTTATAATGTAATAACATACAAAGCATTGGTAATAAATCCAAGAGACGGAAGAAGGAAGGAGGGTGGAAAGGGTAAGAGAGCTCATGAAAAGAAGAATTAAGATGTGTTATGAGCATGTACTCACTCCCCAAGAGGAATGTTGTCAGTATGCTCTGAAATATATACCAATGTACATGTTTTTAAAAAATGCAACATTAAAAATTATGCTACAATTCAAATTTAATCTAAAATATTTCCATGTAGATTATATGGCTTATAAATATAGTCAAGAATTATGAAAATAAAACCATAGGATTTTCATGAAAGGTTTACTTTACAGAAATCTATAATTGTCTCTGATGTCGTTGGGCAAAACTTTCCACTGAAATACTACTAAAGGCAAGCCAAAGATGTCAATCCATTAAAATATTTAAAATTAGATGTCAGTGTACAAATTGACATAAAGAACCTAAAATGAAATTTTTAGACTGTGAGAATAATAGAATAGAATGAAAGTTTCAATGGATGATTTTCCTAAATTTTACTATTTTCCAGAAACAATAAAATGGGGCATGAATTTACCCCTGTTGGCTACCTGGCTTACAAACTTGTAGGTATTCTTGAGAGAAATGTTTTATCTCTGTTCTGGGGACACTATTTTAGGTAGGACGACATGTTGTAGACTTTACATCATCTATTTTCCATATGTAATAATATTGCTATTTTTATATCCACTCCAGAATTCACAGAAAGCAATGTTTAAAAGTACTGTGCAAAATTCAACTTTGAGAGGAAACTTCTATAACTAAAACTTGGAAGTTTAATAAAGGATGTATTGTAGAGTTCAGAATTTAGATGTGATCAGCAGTACAGGTAATCAGCTTTTAAACATTCAGTGTAGGACAAAAACATGTGGTATGATTTTAAAGAAATTTACTGGATTAGGCTGGGGATTTAGCTGAGTGGTAGAGCACTAGCCTAGGCAAAGCAAAAGGCCCTGAGTTCGATCCCCAGCAATACCCCCTCCTTAAAAAGAGAAGTTTACTGGATGAATTTTTGCCAGGTACTGCATGTCATCCTAGCAATCATTCACCAACTTTCATTCCTGAAGATTTACAGCACTGTGTCACTGTTATGACAAAATATCTAGGAAAATCAGCTTCTGGGAGGCAAATTCTGCTTTGGCTGACACTTTCAGGCCTTCTCCTCTGACCTTTTTGCTTTTGGGTCTGTGGCACGGCAGGGCATTATGGGGAGGAAAATATGGCTGAGGAGGCCACCTCACCTCATCAAAGACATGGAGAGAGGCCAAGCCCCAGTGCCCCCTCAAGGGCAGGCCCTCCCGCATGCCTTTCCTGGAGGCCCCACCTCTTAAGAGTTGACCAACTCCCAACAGTGCTTTCAGCACATGAGCCTTTGGGGGACCCCTGAGACCAAAATGATACATCCGCCTAGAGCACAGGTACACTGTCTCCATCATCTCAACCTCTGGACAACTTGGGCTTTGCTCTTTCGCGGTACATTTAAAATAACCTCAATTAACCCCCCAAATGTGTTACTTTAATTGGAATTGTATTTATCTATAGATCAATTTAAGAAAAAACTGATATAAAAAGGCTGCTTATTTATAGACATAAAATACTCTGTAATTTTTTAATGGCTTCAGATATAGGATAAAATATATATCTTCATGATAGAAGTATTTTGCCTTATCTGTTTGGTATATTTGTACCTTGTGTGTATTTTGTGTTTATTTTTCTCGTTATCTTAAAAACTATGTTTCCACTTGCTTGTGTTTACTGAGTATGTATATAACTTTGTTTTCATATAATTGAATACTGTATGCACTTAATATCTTCTTTGAGCTATCATACTGCCAAATTACCAATATTATGAAAAATAAGAATAACAAAGTATAAGTTTGCTACCTTTACTGAGGGTGATTTAACTGTAACTATCAAGATAATAATTTATATGCTCTTTGCTATCTGTGACTATGAATTTATTCAATATCTTATAATATATAATGTGATATTATGCAGTTATAGAATACATTTAAACTATAATTGTGTATTGATAATAATCTCCAAGATAATTTATGAAGTAAAACAATAGAGTGAAGAGCAGATTGTATGATATGGTACAGTTTGGTGAAAATATTTTTATAATTTTCCTGGGAATCTAAATTGTTGCTGTATTAATTCCCAAGAAAAATATTCAGTGGCTTAGGAATAGGAATGGGACAGGTTCTTTTCACTCTATATTTTTCAGTACTTTCAAAATTTTTTATTAGAGACATGTTATTTTTTCAAAGTATATTTTTTTCATTATGCTTCTATTGAACATTATAAAGATGAAAAATGGTAAATTGAAACAAAGGAGAACTGGATTGTCTAAAATAGTCTCTTTTCTTTCTAAGAAAAGAGAAATAATCACAAAATAATTAATAATGTATTACAAAAGTACAAATCAGAATTAATACTGTAAAATATTTTGTCAAAGGTGTAGAAAAAAATTAACACTTCAGATATCTGGAAAAAAGTGGTTAACACATGGAAAAAATGAAAAATACTATCAACTTTTGAGTGCAAAATATAGCAACATAAGCTAAAATTGGTGAGTGTTTAGAAGTGTAAACTATTATTAAATGAAATTGCTACTATCCTGAAGCTGAAACTGAGGACCCAAAATTGAAGAATGAAACGAATCACACACCCATGTCTCTGATTCATTGCCGGGGAGCCTCCAAGAAGCAGCTAGGAGGGCTTTGCCGGGCACTCTGACCGCCAGTCTCCCTGCCTTCCCACCACCTGCAGCCTTGTGTCTAAGGCACTGGGAAGGGGAGGAAGAAGTGGAGGATATTTGGAGTTTTGTCAATAGCCTAGAAAGGAAAATTACAGTTAGTTTTCAGGCAACTTTCAAGTCACATGAGGCTAACTGATTTCCCGAAAGAATCATTGGAAGAGATTAAAGGTGCCTTCAAGAAGGAAAGTATCGTATTTAAATTCCCAGCTTAAACATTGTGACCCACCAACATTGCTCAGCTCTTCTATAGCTGTTGGAAAGCTATTTGACAATAGCAAAATAACCAGCGACTGGCACTGGAGTGTCCTGCATCCCCTCACTTCCACATAAAAGACGTGTTGTTTCTCCTGTGATATTGAGATGATGAAGAATATAGCCTATCGGAGCTGGTTTGCTGGTGACCCAGTTCGAGAGGAGAAGGGTACACCTGCCTCGTGGGTGCCAAGATCGCGGCGGTATCACATGAGAGAGGTAGAATTTAGATATGGCCACACGGAACGTACTGGCTGATACAGGTTGAATTCTGAGTGAGCTCGCAGGGCTCATGGGCCTTGGTCTTCAAGCTGGGGAGTTGCTGGGAAATGGTGGAATCTTTTAGGAGTTTGCCTAACTGGAAGAAGTTGGGTCACAAGGGACTAACTTGAATGGGATATCAGGATGTCAGACTCTTTGTCTCTTTGCTTTGTGTCAACATGGTGCAAACTGTCTTCCTTAGCTACTTTCTCATGGCATAAAATACTGTTCCATCATACATCCAAAGCAATAGTGTTAAGCTGCCATGGTTAAGCTACCATGGCTCAAGCTGTGAGCCAAAATAAAAGTTTCCAGCATATAAAGCAGATTATTCAGGTATTTTGTCATAGTTATAGCAAGCTAGCTTACATGTTGATTAATAAGCAGTGTTAATTAGATCCAAGAAAAATAAAAGATTTAATGAAAGCAAATACAGGTGAAACAGAATTTATTCTTACAAGTAAAGCAAAATACAAGGTGGGCATATAGTATTTCTGAAGCCCCTCCTTCCAAACAAATATCCATCCCAGATTTAAAGGGCTTGTACTGGCATGAAAATTGACTAGGCAGAGAAATTATCCTGAGTAGCTCATGTATCTACTTTACAATTTTAAGGTAACTGTAAAAGTAAAAACAGTTTATTTATGGTATTTGTGTGTGTGTGTGTGTGTGTGAGTGTGTATTTTGTGTGTGCCAAGTCCTCTAAGTTAAAAGTCTGGTTTGGGCTTTGGAAAAGAAGAAGGAAAGAATTATTTTTAAGTAGAATGTGAATCTGACGTATGAAAGTGTAAATATTTTATCACTGCATATAAGAGAAGTATAGACTCTGCCCAAAATATCTCTAAGGATCAGAAATTAACATTCCGAACATCATGCTTTAAAGAAGTCATTGGA
The DNA here is from genome assembly GCA_004026905.1 of Hystrix cristata. Taxonomy (NCBI): domain Eukaryota; kingdom Metazoa; phylum Chordata; class Mammalia; order Rodentia; family Hystricidae; genus Hystrix; species Hystrix cristata. The sequence continues at coordinate 43,666 of PVJO010002445.1, forward strand.
GAACTATAAAACTCTGTCAAGTTCATCGCCTTCCAAGTTTGGACTGCTAAATAAATCAGTTACCCAAGGAAGGACTAGAAACAATTGGAACAGAAAGAGTAATACAGTCATGCCTGAAGAGGATAATTCAGACCTGAAAAAAAGTCTACATTCTTGAAAGGGTCAGGGTTCTCCTAACAATCAGTGCACAGTACCAGAGATACGCGCTTATGTTGTCAAAGTCTGCAGATGTGAGGACCAGGCCCCTGAATTGCTTCAGGGAGAGGGAAGCGCAGGTGGAGAATGTGGATTAAGACCAAAAATATTTCGCAGAGACCATCTCTGATTAGTTAAGTTTGTGAAGGTGACAGAAATTTACTGGATGATATGTGTATCAAAATGTTAAATATGACATCTTTGGCTTTCTAAAATTTTCCTTTTTCCTGAGTATTAACACTCCTCCACTGTTGGTGGGAGTGTAGACTGGTCCAGCCACTGTGGAAATCAATATGGAGATTCCTCAAAAAACTACAACTTAGAGGTTTTTTTGATCCAGCTATTCCCCTACTGGGGATCTTCCCAGAAGAATTAAAATCGTCATACCACAAGGATGTATGCACTACCATGTTCATAGCAGCACAATTTGTAATAGCTAAGTCTTGGAAACAACCTGAATGCCAAACAACTAATGAATGGCTAAAGTAGATGTGCTTTTTCTATGTAATGGAGTACTACTCTGCAATAAAAAGGATAAACTAGAGACATTTGTAGGTAAATAGATCTACCTAGTTTTAAAAAATTTTAAAATGATAGTGTACATTTGTATATAAGTAGAGTTTTTCAGTATTTGATGCATTTAGAGACATTTATATATTTATGTGTTGTGCAGCAAATATAGGTTTATTATACTTACTTTATAGATGAAGACATTTTAGATTCAGTAAATCCTGGAAATTTTTCCAAGTCAATAGGATAGTGAAAAATTACGTATATCATGTCAAAGCCCCTAAAACTGCATATATATTTAAAATAAGAAGAAATATGAAAATTACCTAAATAAGATATGAATCATTAAATTTAAATGAACCATATGTATATATATATGAGATATTAGCAGCTTATGTTGCAGAGTCAAAAACATCTTTTCTCAAATCATTATTTAATTCTGTGCTAATTTTATTTAATGTGTTGGGCTTAGGGATGTTTTTCCTTATTATTTTCTTTACCCTTAGTGTATTGTTTTAAAATTCTGCACGCATTACTCTATGTAATCATTAAATTAAGCATGCTTGAAATGGGAACATATACAGAGTGAATCAGTTGTCTGCATAATTCATAATAATTCTCAAAATTGGGTAATTATTAATTTTAGTTTGTTTAACTTGTATATTAAAAAAAAATCATGTGTAGTCCTGCTCTGTCTTTAATTGAGAGCTGGTTAAAAAAGAAACAAAATGTGACCAAGTAACTGAATATTTTTGTGTTAGTTTTATTAACTTCAAATACTGTCTCACATTGGCTGATTATGCCATGGAATTTGATTGAAAATAGGTCTAAAATAAGATACTTCTATGCCAAAAGTCCCCACAAAAAAATACCGCTAAAAAGCCAGCCTCACCTATAACATTCTAATGTCACACCAATCTATGAAAAACCAGAAGAGTTATGTTTTAATGAAATTAAACTTGATTGTGAATGCATTTTCATAGCTTGTTACCTTCCTAAACAAAGTTTAAAATTTTTAAAAGAAACAACTTTACTATTTATTATTTATTATTTTTACTATTTACCCTAAATAAATTCCATATATAAGGCAATGAATTATAAAAGACAAAATCCCACAGAATCCTCAATTCAATGTTTCTTAGCCAATGGGCAGGAAGGAACACATACTACTTTCAAGATATTATTTCATAATGGTTTTAGCTCACAATAGCTTTAAAGTCAAATATAGTCACATGAAAAATATGCAGGTAACTATGACCTTTTCTTTGTTTTTGGTAGGTATTAGTCGATTTTCCACCATTCTCTTTCTTTGAGGATCTAATCTGGGCTTACTTTCGAGCCTACATAAAGCAGTGTAACTTGACTAAAGTTGAAGCTAGTCCACGTTTTCAGAGAGTATAAACAAAGGCATAGTTGATGCATATTTATGGAGTTAACACATAACGCCAAAAAAAGCCAAAAAGATGGTTTTAAAGAAAGCTAAAGCACTTAGTATGGACATTGATTCTTTTTCTATGCCATATAGGACGTCAGTGAGAAGAGGCCAGATCATTTCCGGGTAAGAGTGCAGCTCTTATTCATTTGTGGAATGGTGTGTAGGTTAGTTAACTTGTGATTGTTGCAGAGATTGCCAAGAGTGACTATTGTGAAAATGAACTGCAGGGACGCAAGAGAGAATTCTGAGAAAAACAAACATTTCTCAGCAAAAGCAATTTAGTAGAAATTATCAAAATATTTGGAGGGAAAGCAAGAGAGTTAGTGTGTAAACAAAACAAAGGAGGGGGATTTTGGCAGGAAGTAAACAGCCAGTAATATCAAATAACTAAAATACAGGATCTTTTCACTAATTTAGTGACAAGTAGGTGTCTGTCACTTACTAAAATGAGTTGCATTTTCTGTGGATCAAGGATATGCCAGGAAGTCAAGAATGTTTTATCATTTTATCTTTCAAGTCTTTAAAACAGTGTATGTGCATAATATATCAAGGCTTTTATCAGAAAAATAAGAAAAAAATGTGTGATCCTCCTTTCTGGTTTCAACTTTTCCTTTTTTTTTTTTTCACAGCTATTATCAACTCTGATTTTATAAAGTTATTTTAATGCAGGTAAGTGTGATGCTAGTGAGTTCAAACACAAATAACTTATTTTAATAATTTATTATATGTATAAATAAATAATGCAGTGTTAATATTTAAGCTGAATAATTTTCTATCTGGTCATTTAGAACACTGTGCAGTTAGGCATCAAAGAGAAAGAATAAACAATCTATTGTTTGACAAATTGTTAAGTCATAGTGTTTTGAGACTGTCGTCAAAATACACAGGAATAAAGAGTGGCTATTTATAGTTGCCGATGAGGGAAGTAATAACTTCATAGATATAGCTGATTGCTGCTGTTTTTTGAGATGTTGTTTTGGATTAATCTGAAATTCTCTTATAATTTAAGAATGGATATGGAATAATAACATGAGAATTTATGTATTCACTTAACAAATATTTAAGAAACACAGACTTGTATCATGGGTACTACTCTAGTTCTAGAGAAAATTGTGACTAACAGAGAAAAAGCATCCCTTGTGAAATTAATAACATAAAATCGACCTATATAGCAAAAATATACACAAACACAAAATGCATACTCACACATACACACACATACAGACACATACAGTCACATATGTGTACAATGGTGCGTGCTGCCAAAATACAATTGAGATAAGGGAATAATGAATAATATGAATTAGCTTTTGTATATATATATGGCATTTAAGCAGAATATTCAGGGAATTAACCAGAAATGACATCGAAAGCGTAGCAATTTCAAAAGTCCAATACAGAAATAAAAAAAAAAAAACTCTGTATGTTTCAGAACTATCAAAAAATCAGTATGTACCAAATAGAGAGAAAGCACCAGACCCAAAAGAGAAGATATCAACACGGTTATCAACGACTGCACTGAAGGTCACAGAGTTCCGGAGTCTATGAGAAGTATTTACACTGAATTTATCCAAAATGAATTGGAACACTTACATTTTTATTGAGATGTGTTTCATAGGAAATGCAGTATGGGGAACAAAATTGAAAAAGATGATTACTTGGGAGGCTTTTGCAAACCTCTAGTCAAAGGTGATTGTGGCCTGAATGAGTGCAGCGACTCTGGTAGCCGTGATGGGAACCGGTGGCATCCGGGTAATATTTTGAAGTTAGAAATGATACGGTGTCCTGACAGACTGGGCGTGGAAGCAAAGAATGATTCCTAGATGTTTGATCTGTTCAACTGTGTAGGAATCACGTCATTTATAATTATAAAGGTTTAAAAATAAATATTTTCATAAATAATAAGATTTCTGTTTTAGACCTGTCCAGTCTTGCTGGAGAATGAAGAAAACACGCTGGAATTCCCGACTCACTGGAAATGTATAAAACATTGACTATTGTGATGTACAGAGGTTTAATATCGTATTACTGTGGTAGCCCCTTTCAAAAGAGGACAGATAGTGATGATGAGAATAACAAAGAAAAAGAGCTGAAACCTGTAATTACTAAGGAAAATTGCCCTGCAGATTGATAAAGATTAATTTAAGTGGTGATAAACTACCATCTGATGGCTTGTCATTCAGTGAAGCTGGACTTTTCTGATGGAGGAAAAAGGGAAATACAGACCCACCAGTGATGAGAAGTGATTACCAAGGGGATGTCTACACGCAGGCCAGGTCTTGTGTTAATTTATCTGCAGGAAAATTAGAGGGGTTAGGTCCAAAGGAAACCTCAGGACTAAGCAGCAGACGCAGTAGAGAGCCTATTTTACCTACGAAGACAAGGAAATGTTTAGAGAATTTAAAGTTTGTTTCGTTGATGACAGATTGTAAATTAGGAAATGCAGGGATGTAATAGTTGGGTATGACAAAGGGATGACACTTTAAACTGGGTGATGACACATGCAAGATTGTGCGATGATAAGATTATACGTAATTAGCCTTCATCTGTAAGATTTGGACTTACAGTTTTGACTGAAGAAAAGAGGAATGTGAACAAAGAACCTATAGCCATTTTGGAACATGGTGGTAAATATTCTAAATATGTCCTTCTCTGAGGCTTTTTGTGAGACAAGTGAAGCCTGAGTATGTTGAAGGAGAGGTAGGTGTCCAGAGGCTCTTTCCGGCTTTCTCGAGGGAGCAAGGCTCACAGAAACCTGCCAAAACCCCGTCTCCTTTTCCAAACTTTCAAATTCAATTGCTCTATACCTACATACCTCTCATTTTCTGGGCAGTCCTTCATATCTTCCTCGCATTTATACCTTTGTGTTGACATTATACTGTCAACTATAATGAAACTCTAACTATAATGAACTATAATGTAACTATAATAAAAACTATAACTATAATAAAAATTATCTAATGCAAGTACAATGAAAAAAATTAAAGTAGTCGTTGCTTATTTTTTTCTACTTCACCCCATTACAGGTCACCAGAGTATTCTGTGTGACTCTGTGTTTATGCAATAACAAGTGCCTATCATTTCCCAAACACATATTCAATATTTTAATGTTTCCTTTACATAATCATTTAATGTTTGTACAGTTGGGTGTAGTATCTAAGTTGTGGAGATGAATCATAAAATGGCCAAGGGATTTAAAATATGTGATGTGGAAAGTCATCACCGAGACAGAAAGGCTATTTTATGTCAAAACATATAGATTTTTTTTTCAAGCAAAAAAAAGTAAAGACAAGTTGGAAGTGGCAGGTTTCTGCTCCTTTTGATATAACACAAGTTCCCTGAAGTATTTTGAATTGTCTTTAGAGATGTCTTCACGGTTCATTTTCTTCCCCAAGGTAAAAGACTTATGCAGTCATTCTGGATATAAAATGTATTTTATAACTGATTGTATTATATGAAACTTGAATTTCATTTGAAAAAAGAACACAGAAAGGTCCCTATGAATTCTAATAATTATGCTTAGTTATGTTCTTGCCAGGAACACAGAAGGTTTCGATCCCCTTTTAATAAGTAGCTGTTTCTTTTTATTCCAGTGTCATATAAATTAGATATTAATGAATATGGTGCAAATTTTACATTCACAGCATTGACATTTGCAGCTATTATTTGTAACTCACTTATAAGCTTGTATATTATAGAAACAATGTTTAAATCGAAAACTATAAATTTCACTCTTATATTTAATTTACCAAAAATTTTTTCTGTTCGTGCACACACATACATTTTATTGGTGATCTGAAGTGTCCTTTTTATGCAAAATCTATGAATGTACATTTCCCCCAAATTGTCAATTTATAAAATATTAACTAAAGTAATGAAAGCCTTAGGAATGTAAAGATCAAAACACTGCATTGTTTGTATTCAGACTTTATACTTACCTAGTAAGATATGTATTATGGCTTGTGTCTAGATGTCCCCCCAAAGCCTCATGTGGTCATAGGTGGAGCTTTTCAGAGAGGGCTGGATCTAGAGTGTGTGACCACTAAATTAGTCCACTGATGGGTTTGGGACAGTTCTGGTGGGATAAAGGATGTGATACTAGGATTAAGGGTGCTGGGAAATGCTAACCACCCCAAGGACAGGTAGCCTGGATAAGATACAAGGGACAGAAAGAGGCTCATTGACCCCTTGCTTGCTGCCAACTGTTTCTCTCCTGGGATGCCCTCTGCCCTACCACCCTGACTTGGGGCCAGCCAACTATGAACTGGAACCTCTACAAATCAACTCTTTCTCCTTTAATTTGTGGGTGTTGCATATTTTGTCTCAGCAACTAGGAAAGCAACTAAGACGATATGACACAGTTACGCCTGTTGATACTGGGAATGAAAACATTTTGCTAGAGAAAAGAAAAAGTGAGGGACTAAATCCTCATTCCCCTCTCCAAAAAGTGTCAGAGCCATCCCAAATCTTGCAGGTGGTATAAACAGAAGCTTCCTTAGACTTCCGTTTGTACCACAATGAAGGGAGAAAACTGGGAAAGAAACACACTCCTGTCATGTCACTTTGTAGGGATCATAAACATTTCATGGTGCTTTTAATTATTCTATTATTAATTAGGCCAATTCCCACAGATAATACATAATATAGTCTCTCAGAACCAGAAAAACTGATTCTAAAGTTTATGAGAATATTATATGAAAATATGTAAGAGGCAAGAAAATTATGAAAAAGAAAGGGCAATTGGTGTTAAGGATTATTTACCCTTCATGTTGTTAAGACACTGTAATTAATCATGAGGATTGTGTGCTTGGTTAACTAGAAGTCAATCTGAAATTTTACGAGATCATTTCTTAATGATTAGCTTTGTCTGAACAAGGCTTCAGCTGCAGCTGGCGTTAGGAAATGCAGTAACCTGAGGTCCGGGCAGCACTCTTCGCCGAAAGTAAAGAAGACGGCTGCATCCCAGACCCAAGCCAGGTGACTTCAGGGTGGAGTTATTTTTATGCAACAAGATACCTGAGGTATCAGCTCATAATTTTAATGTCATTTTTAGCAAAAAAATATTTTATATCCTGCCTAAGAGTTATCTGTCAAACACTCACTACCGAATTTAAGAATAGGGGGTTTGTGTCCTCTTCACTTCAGAATCTTTTTTATCCTCTTCTTTCCCCTGTCAGAGGGTGAATACAGCCTTTAAAGTTTAGCATTTCAGTGTTTTTCTCTATATTTTCACTGTGCACAGACAAGAAATACAGCATTCTTTTGCACGTGCTAAAACTTCCTGTGGCTGCCTCAGCTTTCTTTGGATTCTGCAAATTTCATTCTCCCCACTCAAGTTGGTACACTGGCTCCATCCTTGTGGACATGGGTGTCTCCGTTCCATCCTTTTCTTTCTTTCTTTCTTTTCTTTTCTTTTTTTTTTTTTTTTTTTTTTTTTTTTTTTTTTTTTTTTTTTTTTTTTTTTTTTTTTTTTTTTTTTTTTTTTTTTTTTTTTTTTTTTTTTTTTTTTTTTTTTTTTTTTTTTTTTTGCTGTGCCGGGGATCGAACTCAGGGCCTTGTGCTTGCAAGGCAAGCACTCTAATCACTGAGCTAAATCCCCAGCCCCCTTTTCTTTCTCTTTCTTTCTTTCTTTCTTTCTTTCTTTCTTTCTTTCTTTCTTTCTTTCTTTCTTCCTTCCTTCCTTCCTTCCTTCCTTCCTTCCTTCCTTTCTTTTTCTGTTGCATCCTATTACAACCATTCCTTTGTTGTTGAACACACATGGGTATTTTGTTAATGTATCTCTTAACATTTCCTGTTACTTAAATAAAAATTGTCTTCAAATTCAGTCAATCTTATCCAAGCTTACTAGGCATCAGCTATTTTTGGATGTTCCTATTACCGGAGCCACAGGGCTATTTTCAGAGTTTTCAAGTGTTAACTGTAACTTCGGTGTGAAATTTTACCTCTGTACTTTTAATTTCCATTTTCCTGTTTTGATGTGATTCATTTCACATATTTGTTGATTACTCAGGTATCTTTTTCTAGATATAATTTTGACATAGCTCTTGTTCATTTTTCTATCAGGTTTTACCTATTTATTTTTAGAAGTTATTTTTCTTTATTATTAGTATATTTTGTTTTGTTCTATTTTTGTTTTTTTTCCTTGTTTTTGCTTTTTAGACAGAGTCTCACTATGTACCCCAGACTAGATTTGAACTTGCAATTTTACTGTCTCACACTCTCAAGTGATAGGCTTAGAGGTATGTGCCACTACGCCAAGCCACTTCCTTGAAATGTGTTTTTATTTTTACATATAATAATTTTTAAATTAAGCATATATCCAATAAAAATGGACTCATTATATAATTCAGAAGTTTATTTTTTATATGAGTAAATAATTTTTTAATAATTTATTGACTAGTTAGTTATTCATTACACACTTCAGTTGTATGGTGAGGTGATTGTGTGCTCTGTCTTGTGTTTTGTTAATCTATGTGTTAGTACAAAGTACTACATTCTCTTTTTACCATAATTTTTGCTTTATTATCTTTTCAGTTGTATCTTTTTTTCTTTTGTTCTGCAAGTAATCCCACTGATTTCTTTAAAGTTATCCATCCTTTCCAGTTTCTTTTACAAAAAACTGTCTAAACAGATCTTTCAAATGTTACACAAATTACTATTATTATTATTATATTGGTTTCAATTGCCTAGTTTTACAAGTAATTCTATATTTTAGGTTGAATAGATATGTTTACAATATGGAATACTGACACACATGAGCATATCACTGCTCTAAATTATTTAGATTTTAGTTAATGTCTTTCATGAAACATTTAGAAGTTTCTTCATTAAAGTGAAGAATTGTTACATTTAGTACTTCATATAGTTGGAGGAAGATATTGTAAGTGGTATAAAAATAAATCTTTTTAGAAAATAAATAATACTGTGTTGTTTGGGGGAAGAAATTGCTATTTGGCTTCATCTACTGATTTTTTATTTACTGAATATTTATAGTAATTTACCAGTTTACTAAATGTTTGTCTTAATTCTAATAATTCACCTGTATATTCTTTTTGAGTTTTCCATACGAATAAACCATTTTATTTTTCAACAAACATACACATCATTTTCTTCTTGCCAATGTTCATACTTTTTCTTACTTTACTATTCAATATTGAATGTTTTATTGATAATAGATCATGTAATCTGTTTTCTTATTTTGATATAAATGCAAATAACAATTGAATAGCCATTGTATATTTTCCTGCATTTCTGCTCTAAAATATTTTATTGGTTTGAAAAATTCCATTCTATTTCAGTCGACTAGGTTTTTGAAGTATTTTTAGCCAATGCTGCCTTTCCAATATTTCTAAAATTATTTTATGTATGTCTTGCTTGAGTAATCATTTTGATCTTTTATTAATTCTGAGGGTCCCACACATAAACAAACTCACATTTACTTAACTTGCCTTGTGTGCTGGTTCACAAGTAAGACCGACAGGTGATTACTTTCTCTAATACCCTTATTAGATATTTTACAACAAGGAAAATATGGGGAAGCAACGTCTTCCTGGTCTTCGCATCGTTATGTTCCACTGAATAGTGCTCTTTATCAGAACTGTCCACTCACTGAATATTTATTAGAGAGCACAAATACAACTCTGCATCTGAAATATTTTAGACAGACTTTTTAGTATCTAATCAAATTCTGTAATGCTTACAAAATGTTTAAACAGCATTTTTTTCTTAAGTCAAAGATACAAATGTTAAGTACAGATACAGAAAGATTAAAATGTATTTCTGATACAGTGTCCATTTCATCTAAATTAAAGTACACTTCTATAATGTTTTCAATTGTCTTTTTGTGAACCATCAAGGGGCTGTAGAATATATAATACTGACTTTGAAGAATGACTGAGATTTACTTGATGGCTGAATACATACATTTGTCTTTGTTCCCTGTAAGACTAGAAGTATCACGCTGCACAGAATAGGAGTACAGCAAATTCTCTGTATCCTGTATTCTTAGATAAAGACTGTTCATTCTGTAACTAAAAACTTTTCTTTTTACTTATTCTATTCTTGTTCACTTAATACTAATATGATGATAATTTTCCTTATGTTAATTCTGTCAAATTCTTCTTATAATTTTACTAATACTTTATATTATATTTAGGACTGAAATTTTAATATACAGTTCTCTGGGAATTCTATTCTGTCATATGAATTTTGGTGGTATGTTTCTTCATATGTTTTATAATATTAAATTTTGAGACACATCAGTAATAGTTTATTTTTGATTTACTTTTTTTGAGAGTACATGTGTATCGTCAGGTGATTTTCTTTTGCTAGCCAGGAGTGGCAAGTAGTTAAAATAACTAAACCACTTTCTCTCAGTTCCTGAGTTTATGTTTTCCTGTTCTCATTGATTAGTGCAATCCAAAGCCATAAATCAATTTATACAGAGGACAAACTTTGATCCTAAATTCTTAGTGGAGAGTTTTGTTTGTTTGTTTGTTTGTTTTTGTTTTTGTTTTCCCCAAGCTAGAGACAATTATGAAATTCACAGTAGGCATACTTTTTTCTAGCCTGCCCTTTCCTTGAGTATTTCTTCAAGGGACATTCAGTGAGTGGGAGTTGGGGGTTCTACTTCCCCCTTTTCTCCTATGACGTGATAAACATGTATGTATCCTAAGTGCTTTAAAATTTATGGTAAGCCTAGGTCTTGCTGTCACTCAATGGCTTATAAAAATTTTAGGTTCTTTTCTTGCTTAGCTATTCTACTTTTCATGTTCTGATTTCTTTTTTTTTTTTTTTTTTTTTTTGGTGGTCCTGGAATCCAAACCCAGAGCCTGTAGTATGGAAACCAAATGGTCTACCACTGAGCTACAATGGTAGCCCTCCATTCTAGTTTTTATATATATTTCTTTTTAGACTTTGAGAATTTTACTTTCTTTCATTTAATTTAAATATTATTTGGTATATTTTGTGCAGCAAATTTAAGTGATTTGTAAATGAGATATTTTCTTTTAAAATATCAAATTTTTGCTATTGCTAAACAGAGAAATGCCATGTGACTTAGATTATGTTGCAAACTTTTTGCAGACTAACCTAAAATAAGCATTTTGGAGATATTTGAGAAATTTTATCACTTAATTTTTTTAAAAATCTTGTAGGTATAAGACATAATACTCACACTATTTCATTTTTAGTGGTCTCATCATAAAAATGTTGATCTTTTTCAAATGTGTTCATCTTCAATGAATGCAAAATTTTCAAAAATTCAGAAGCCATAATGTTTAAGGAATATTGTTTATATTCAAATCAAAACAATAAGAATTTGTTATATAACATCAAATGAAAATAAAAGAGTTAGATGATCCTAAAGAAAAGATTTTGAAGTAATTTTAAAGACGTGGATGTGAAATGCTCTTTAGATATGCACTTAGCAGAATAAATTAGAAATTAGTGACATTTTTCCTTATTATATATTTAAAAGTTTTGTTGTCTCTTTTTATAAGCCTGAGTCAATTATTGAGATTCTTGCGATACCAACACGTTTTTGAATATAGCTGGCTTATGTTGTGATGAGGGAAGCTGAAAATCATTTGTAAAAAATAAAAATAATATTAATGTAGTAATAAAAGCCAGGAAGAAATAAAGCAGAGTAAGTAGTCAGCAAGTGACAGCAATGAGGGCAATTTTAAAATGATTGCTAAGGAGGTCCTCTCTGGGAGCTTTTATTTTTAACAGAGACCTCAAGATGCGAAGGAGAAAGCCACCACAAAACCTGGGGGAGACGTGTCTTGAGAAGCCAAAGATGAGAGCGAAATTAACCTGCGTGTTCCGAAGACGGCGGTTCGGCTGGTGTGTGTGAAGGCACCTAAAAATGCGATCCGCACTCAGGTGGGAGAGCAAGGCGGTGGACGGATTATATGTGGGCTTGCTGAAGGGCTGGCCACTTAATTCACCAAACAAGGACAATTTGGAACAACGTGTATGAACCGAGTCTTCTAGGATAGGTTGTTAAACTGCCAAGTGACTACAGAACAAATTATAGATATTTACACTGAAGGTTGATTTAGTACCTTAGAGTCAATCAGCTTCCCTCCTCTTCATTTATTGTATATTTTAAACGTAGATATGTGGGGAAATGGCTTAAAGTAGCAGGAGAGGAAACACTGAGACCATTAAAAAAAAATTAGGGTTCTTCAGGAGGAAGAGATGGCAGTTTGACGAGAAGTTAACTGGTGATTACAAACAGCTTGGAAGTGTTAAAAAGTTTAGAAAATTCAAATGGTAAACTAACTGATAAAGAGATATATATTAATTTACAACAAATGTGATTTGTTTACCATGTAATATTTACAAAACTAAAATGTTTAGTTATGTACTCAAGGTTCATAAATTGTGTTATTTTGTAAATACAATAATTTTTCTTCAGGTTAAGAGCTACCACATTGATACTCATAATGAGCCTCATAATTCAGAACATCGTTTTGTGTTTTATTATTAAATGGTGAATGTTAGGGAAATGCACTGTACAGAAAATAGCCGAAACCGCGGAGGTACAGTAACTATTTTAGGTGTGTCCATCACTTCGCAGGCTGTGTTTTACTTCACATGGCCTCACCTTTCTGAGTCTCAATTTGCTTTTTCTGAGCCGCCTTTAACTAACCTACAGTGTGGCTGTGAGAATTTAAAGAGCTAAACATGTAAAGAACACACTTTATAGGCTGTTTTATCCTAAGCATCTCCCAAATGGCAAGATTTCTTTCACCATTTTGTCCTCATCCTTATCACCATCTTCACTTACTATTCACTGAGATCCGAACCATGATGCTTCTGTCAGAACCAGGTTTTGAAAAATGAGTATTTTATCCACCCAAGTACATTAATAAAGCTGTCGAAAAATATACCAACTCCAGATTCCAGAAGAATTCTAGGAACGTGATTTAACAATTTTAGGTTATAAAATGAGAGTTACTTATTCCAAATATTTATATTAAGCATTTTCTCTAAGATTTTTTAAGAAGAAAAAGTGTATGACTAGAATTCAATTACCTCTTTGTTTTTCAATTTATTAAATACTGGTACGTATAGAGAGGGAAAAGAGAAACACCCTATGCAGAAACACAAAAGATATTATCAACATTTATGAGCAATTTTATTATGGTTATCATTCTTAAAAATCCAAAAATTAACTTTAAAAAATATGGAAAATGATAAATGAACCTGCTGTAAATAGGGAGGGAGGGTGCAGAGGGGAGGGGGGGAGAGGGGGGAGAACCAAGATACATCATGTATAGGTACAGAATTAATGTAATGAATGTGACCATTGTATGTAGAATGTACCAATACATGTTCTTGGTTTAAAATAAAAAAAAAAAAATTGCTGCCACATTCTCTACTGCACTGAACCCTCATGACTTCAGCTAAGTAATACAGCAGCTATTTGAAAGAAAAAAAAAAAAACAACTAAGAATAATAAAAATTAGCACACTTGGCCAGGAATAGGTGATAAATTTGTGATATACATTGAAGAGCAATGAATGGTGCATAATCTTATTTACATTTTCAGGATTATGAAGACACAAGAAAATCTATCCATGCAATATATTTGATATCTCTATAAAATTTTGTATGTTATTTAAAAAATGCTTCAAGAACTTCTTGGATCTATTTTGTCTTATTTTCTGTCATTCGTACACTGTATTTGAAAAATACTTTCTTTTCTTCTCACATTTATCTAGTTATCTGTAATTCATCAAACCATGTCAAGAATTAGACCTGAAAATGAAGAGTCTAGTGATCAGTGCCTGAGTGCCTAGTGATGTAGAATTCCTGTAAAATCACTGTTAGATTTAAAAAAATCTGAATATTTACATTTTCATATGAAAATGAAAGTATTGCCATGAGGGGGAAATCATTAACATCAAAAATATTAGATTTTAATTTGTAAAGTTCAGTTAGAGGCACAAAACGGACATAAATTGCCAGCTAATAAAGTGAACTTACATTAGTAATATAAAAGGAGATATTTGTATAGTGTGCTATACAGATTAGAGCCAACATTTTAGATCCAGTATAGCTCTCTTTTTAATTTATTTACTTAAAAATAATAAAATTATCACTATTTCTGAGAACCATTCTTGTTTCATGGGAGGTATTATATTTCCTTCACTTATTTATTATTTATTATTGAGTATTTCCTTAAAATAGGTTGATAACTTTGATATTACTTAAAAATCTGAATATATATGCTCAATTTTTTCACCTTTCTTTAGTTTTTAATATTTTAAATGCATTGTGATCATACTTTTAACCTCAATAATAATGCTAAAGTCATAGCAATATCATGATGGAAACCTAATTTAACTGCCGAAATGAGCACAGAAATATAATTTAGAGCCATAGTTTTTTGAAGTTTCTAATGGTAAAGATGGAGAAAATAAAATTTAAATGACTGTCAGACAAAAATATAATGTTGAATGCTATCCTTTATTTGAGAATGAATTTACACTAGAAAAAATAAAATGTAGCATGTAAATTTAACCTAGTTTAAGTTAAAATATTGTTTAACTTTTTTAGTGACATAGCTGGGGGGAGGGGTGCTCCAACCCAGGCAGCACATTTTCGGGCTGTATTTAAATAAATTACGATATTCAGATATGTTGGAGGGAGGCAAATCGAAGGACCAACTGGAACAGCAGGAACTCTAGCTATGCTGCTGCTACTTACACATTAAAATATCAAAATTCATAGTTCCTTTAAAGTATAAATACCTAATTTTTAAATTTTGCCACACTATTTAAATAGACTTACTAATTCAAAAGTAGCATATTGTTCTGTCACAATAAAACTGATCAAATCTCACTCTGGTAGAAATAATGTACTAGTGATAAGCATGCAATAAAAATTTGCTATCGTTCAGAATAATTTTTTAAAAATGTAACTCTACTATCATATATGCATTGCATTTATTTCACAAATTAAAAATGAATTGATTTGGGATATACTACATGCACATATATGTTGCTTAAAACATTGTTTCCTTAGTTATGCATAAATAAGTTTTCCATGTATCAGAATAATATTCATGTAATATTTACTAAAAGTTTAACCTTCACATCTAAATTCTATTATTTTTAAAAGAAAAGAGGAGATTATATAAATTGTAGATGTGAAAAATTTCTTGAAGGAATTTGGAAATAATATTAATACTACATTTATGAAGAAAGTGTCCTGTTAAGTAAAAACAAAATATTATTTTAAAATACACACTCTCACGAACAAGGTGCTAACTTGTTAAAATGTAAAATATAGCATAATCATTTGTATTTATGTAGTGAATTCAATGGCAAATTATATGACCTAAATTCATGTCTGCAATTAGCAATTCAACTAAATCTCTTACCCTGAACTACTGAAAATATGTTGATGCCCAAGAGAACCAGTGGGGCGCTATCTATTTTAAGTATGCCTTAATAGCAGGTTATGATTAGTTTTAGGATATTTTCATTAATTTATTAATTTATAATTTTTCAGAACAATAAAGCTCTATTTAAAGTTTTGGATAAATTGCACCTAATTTGTAGTAAATTATAAGCAAAGGACAAAAATGATCCTTTTTGTTATCACTATCAAATTCCTAAACTGAATTTAAGTGACACAAAAGAATAAATTACTTTCCTTTTTTATGTTAAAGGAAATTGATAACTTCTTTTTAATTTTATATTTTTTAATGACAGATGGGCTATTTGGTTTTCTGTTTTAGTACTATGAATCTTAAGGGTAGAGTTTCAAAACAGTACTTTGTCTTTTATATTAAATTAAAGTTTACACTTGTATATAGGGAGATAGTTAAATTTTGATAGTAACTATTCCTTAATCCTTAAAAGTATGAATATATATGTTCCGCGTAGAATTCATGTATTGAAACCTAATCACAGTTTTTTAAGCAAAGAATTAGTTTTAGACTTGAACGAGATAAAATGTATTTCCCAACATCTTAATTTCTCCATTAAATTTCATATTATTTCCTGGTGGTAATGAACAATGGATGTTTTGGGGATATCAAACATGTAACCTCTTCTCCAGGAAATACCATACTCTAATTTTCTGTTCTCTGTGTGTTCTTGGTGGGAAACTTTATATATAGTCCAAAGTTTAAGGGAACAGATCCAGCCCTGTGCTCCATGCCCACTGTCTGTGGACCAGATGAACTATGTCGCTCTAGCAATGTGATGTTTCTCACACTTTCACAAAGTGAACTCAGTGAAGAAAAGCTGTGTCCATGGTGTAGACTGTGAGCAAATGTCCCTGTTTGTTCTGGTCTGTGGTTTCTGTGCCCAGTCTTTGAAAGTCCACAATTCCTATACTTTCCCCAAACCTGTATTTACAAACTATGGTTCATCTGTGAACCTGTGGTAAATCACCAAGTGAATTCTATCTATGCCTGAGGGACACTGAATTAATCTTTGAATTCTACAGTTTACAAATTAATGTTTTTTTACTTGTCCATATTGACAATTTAACATATATATAAACAATATTTTTCTCATATTTTCTATATCTCTGCAACTCTATTTTTTTAGAAAAAGTAATGTAGCCATTGTTCTGCAAAAGTTTGAAGAAATATAAATCCATACTTTGATAAAGTTGAGAATTTTTTTGACATTTAATGAGTTGGATAACCACTATTCTGGCTTCTATCACCTATATTAGTTTTGTCTCTTGAACCTCATAAAACCAAATCATACAATATGTAGTACTCTTTTGGGTATGACTTATTTTCTTTATTGTTATGCCTGTGAGATCCATTCATATCATTCTCTGTAGCAATAGTTGTAACTTTTTTATTGCTGTGTCATATTTGATTTTATAACTATGCTATGGTTCTTTTATTGATTCTACTGTTGAAGAATAATGTGGTAGTTTATGGAAATATTTTGAATATAGCTGCTATGAATGGTGTTGTACATGTGCTGTGATGAGTATTTGGACTCATTCTCAGAGGCAGACATATGTATAGATAAATAGTATATGATATATGTATACTATCCTGTATACATATACAAATTTACTTACATGTATTATAATTTCTGAGAAAACGACAAATAAATGTTTTGCTTCAATTGGTATTAATGAAAAAGCTTGGCAAAGTTGTTTTATCAACTTTAATCCCAAGAAAATTTATAAGACATAGGATATATTATTGTTAAAAAAATGTATAGAGTGAATTACTTTCAGTATGACTAAATAGATTTGAAGGTCTTAAAGCCCTTCATAAAGGACTGAGGTTTTATGAAGAAGAAAATTCTCTCAGAATAACTGCTTTGACTCACTTCCTGGGCCCCTTCCTGCGGAGTTCCATCAGAGCCCCTTCCTGCTCTGCTGTCTTGGAGTCTCTAGTTGCTCAATTAGGCCCACAATTGCACAAGCCGGTTCCTTCAGGCACACACACACGTGCACACACACATGCACACACGCACACTTTTCCTTACTTTACCTCTGGTTATACCCTGACTGATAGAGACATGGTTTTTTTTTCCCTGATTTGTTTCCACTTTATTTTACTTGAAAGTGTTGTAATAATTCAGAATTTCTACAATATCCCAAACAGTATGTCGAAGTCTGTTATTTAATATGTTCTACTTCATTTATTAATTCATACCTAATTTCTTCATTTACCTCACAATTTCATGGTAAGTGTGCTACCAAGAACCTAGACTTCAGTCGTATTAGAGAAGTGGAAAGACTTTAGTATTTTAGATATTCGCAGCTATATTTTTCCAAGAACAGTCAGAGTTTGCAGAATACCAGCATAAACTCAAAACTTTATGAAAATAATTTCAGAATGGGGCAATATCCTGAATTGAATTTCCAGCAGGAAAAAAAAAGACAGAATGAAAGACATATAAATTTTGTGATGATTTAAGATGGGGAAAAAATATGCCAAGAAAAGCTGAAATCAAGGCAGGTATAGACATTTTAAAAACAGGATGATGAACCATTATTGAATTTAGAGTTCAGTTCCTTCTCAAAAGTAACTCTGATCCTCCAAAATGAAAACAAAATAAGCAGTGCAGATTGTTCAAAACGAACCATTAAAAAAAAATTCTCTGTTATTACCAAATTGCCTTAGATGACTCAAAAATGCATATCTGAGGAATATAACATGATTCATTTGTCTGACTCACATTCCTGACTTCTTCACTGTATGCAAAATTCTGTAATACATATATGATGACAACAATATATATTAGTGATACAAGATATATATATATATATATATATATATATATATATGGAGAGAGAGAGAGGGAAAAAGAGAGAGAAATTCCCTCATTAATTTGTTAACTACCGAAGTCTATTTCTGTATCAAACATTGAATTAAGTCTATACGTGGTACATTTAATACTTTGTTCAGAACTTACATTATCACATACTAATTCATAGAAATTTATACATGGCTGATATTCTCTTTCCAACAGTAAATGTACTAAGTTAAATAAAAGTCCCTCTTTTGAAAGGGCAACTTTATAAAATGGAAAAAACTAATATTATCTCTAGGATATTAATATAAATTTAAATCATGCTGAAAATATATATGACTGAAATTAAGTGTATGCTTACAATACAAACTAAGTAACTTCAAGACCTTATGATGTTATTAAAATGGGTAAGGATACATTACAAGTGACGTTTTCAAATAATTTCAAAATTACTCTTAAAAATTACTGAATACCATAGTGAATCTTAATATTTAACTTTCGATACCTTAGTGAGGTTAAAAATTAAAGTAAATTTTCATGGAACTTCTTATGAATAGACTTTAAATGCTATGGGAAGAGTGGATCAGGATTAAGAAGTATCTAGACATCTGCCCTTCAAAGTTTGCCTAGTCTTTTGTAGATCATAGAATGTATGTCCTAATCATATTTATCTTGCAATGATGGCAGCAAAGTCACAGGAAAAAGAATGTATGCAATGTTACTTCAAGAAGGCTAGATGGATATGCCAAACTTAAACCTAAACCAATCTTCAACTAAACTTCCGGGATTTATCTTCTAATTGAACAAATGGAAATTATAAATAGTACAGAAATTCTCCCTTGAAAACACATAAACTAACAGTAGAGGAAAGAGTAATGAAGTACTCCCCATTTAATGGTTTCCTCTGATTAGTAATTTAAAAAGCTCATAGTTTTGAAAGCTGGGAGTGTGTTGGCTAATGTCTTAAGGGAAATGAAAAAACTTCCTGAGTTGCATCAAGAAACAGAAAAAGTTTCAGACATTGCACAAGTTTATATATCCTTAAGGCCTACTTAAGGAGTCGTAAAATGGAAACAACTCTATAAGAGAAATTTAGTGGTTTTTTTCATACTTCCCAGTCTACTCCTGTCATGTCTACTTGGCAGGGTCTGCTCTGGCCTCCCTCCAACGTACGCCATTGCAAAGCGAGCACCACGGGAAGTGGAGGGGACTTTGGCATGCACACAACGACACACCAACTGCTCAACGTTTTCCAGAACGTAACAGGTAAATGACAAGCGTTTCATTGTATATATTACTTTGAAGTACTAATCTTTCTTCCTGAAGTAATATTAATTCAATTTATTTTGAAAACCATCTCCTTCTTCTGGTAAAGGTTAAACAGTTTCTTGTCAAATAAAAGCATGCTATTTCTTAAATAAAAGGGCAGCTATGTTAATATAACTTGGATTTACTTGCGCATATGTCTTAAGTTTTACAGGATTAGATGAGGTGACCTTTATGACCGCCAAACTTTGAGGCTTTATGATTTTATGATTAAATCATTTTTATTTATTCTTAGTATATGCAATAGGAAATGTAATATATCACCAACAGTTTTAACTAAGAAGCACTTTTTCTAGTCATAGATATTTTTGTGCCGAGGATGTGGTGGTAAATAAAGATAACTAACTCTAAGAGTTTATTGTGCTGATGTTAATGAGCAATAGGATTAACATTCCATGATCAACAATTTCCCTATTTATAATTTCATCCTTTCACCAAGTCATCTGTCCCTTGCTTTGTAATGACTCCTCAGTATTTTTCACTAATATTTCAATTTTTGGGTGTTATCTTTAGCTCCATGGAAAATGTGTGTGTTTTGTTTGCCATTGCCTCTCACATCCTAGAACTGTTCAGTAAACATCTATCAAATGAATAAATGAATGAGAATAGTATTTAGTTTCAAAAAAAATTTAATTTATATTTAATTTACACATAGAGATATGTTCATTTATTCCCACATATTGTGTGATAAAAATTTATTTCTGATACATGAAAATTATTGAATAAATACCACAGAAATGCAATGCTTTTACCTACACTGAACATTATATAGAGTTGGAGGAAAATGTTAGAGGAAATGTATATATTTTACTGGTAAATTTAGATTGAATTTATTCACATTTAAATTCAGTAAAATTCATTGTATTTTGTTATATTTTAAGGAGTAGCATGAAATCATTACAAGTAGAATTAGCTCAATGTTTTCAAATTAGTTTTAGTTTAATAACTCAGAAAATTAAGTAAAATTATTTTTCTCAAGTTTGAACAATAAAATACCTCACAATACCTTACCAATGGCATACCTTACGGAATTAGAGAAGATAATCCTAAAATTCATTTGGAACCAAAAGAAACCTAGAATAGCAAAAGCAATTCTGGGCAACAAAAGCAAAGCAGGGCCCATCACAATCCCTGACCTAAAACTGTATTACAAAGCTACTGTAATAAAAACAGCATGGTACTGGCACAAAAACACACCCCAGGACCAACGGAACAGATTAGAAGATACAGAAACATGTTTCAAACACTCTCAGTCACCTTATCTTTGACAAAGGGGCCAAGCAACCTCACTGGAAGAAAGACACCCTCTTTAATAAATGGTGCTGGAAAAACTGGCTCTTCACATGCTGAAGGTTAAAACTAGACCCATGTCTTTCCCCATGCACTAAACTAAAATCAAAGTGGATCAAAGATCTAAATATTAAAACAGAAACACTAAATCTATTGGAAGATAGAATAGGTCGAACTCTTGAAGATATAGGTGTAGGCAAAGACTTTATGAACAAATCCCCAGTTGCCCAGGAAATATCACAAAGAATCAACAACTGGGACCTGATCTTGTTAAAAAACTTTTGCACAGCAAAAGAAACTACCAACGAAGTGAAGAGACATCCCACAAAGTGGGGAAAAAATTTTTGCCAGCTATTCCTCTGACAAAGGACTAACATCTCGAATATATAGAGAATGCAAAAAAATCAGACCCCCCAAATTTAAAGACCCAATCCAAAAGTGGGCAACTGAAATGAAGAGATACTTCTCAGATGAAGAAGTAGAAACAGCAGATAGACACATGAAAAAATGTTCAACATCACTGGTCATTCAAGAGATACAAATTAAAACAACCCTGAGATTCCACCTCACTCAAGAAAGAATAGCTATTACCAACAAATTGGCCAATAACAAATGCTTGAGGGGCTGTCAAGAAAAAGGAACCCTTCTCCACCGTTGGTGGGAATGTAGACTGGTGCAACCACTATGGAAATCAGTGTGGAGATTCCTCAGGGAACTAGGACTAGAGATTCCATTTGACTCAGCTATTCCACAACTTGGTATCTTCCCAAAAGACTTAAAAGCATCATACCTCAGCGATATATGCACACTCATGTTTATAGCGGCACAGTTTGTAATAGCTAAATCCTGGAAACAGCCCGAATGCCCATCAACAGAGGAATGAATAAAGAAAATGTGTCTTTTTTTATACAATGGAGTACTACTCTGCCATAAAGAATGATAAGTTGAGATATTCCTAGGTAAATGGATGTATCTTGAGACCATACTCTTAAGTGAAATAAATGGGACACACATGTTTAAATACTACATTGTTTCTCTGGTGCGAGAAACTGAAAGTGTAAATAAAGACTAAAATGTATTATATCGGGAAAGAGAAGAAAATGTCCAAATGGGAAGGGGAACAAGGGAAGGGGAGGGGGAAAGGAACAGAGGGACAAGAGAAATAAGAAATGGAAGGAAAAATGGAAACAAATCTTTTGTAAATAGGGAGGGAGGAGGGGGTGAGGGAAGGGGATGGGAAAAAAAGAAGCAACAAGATATATCATGTACAGGTACAAATTCCCTATGATGAATACTATCACTATGTACTTCTAAAATGTACTGTTAAAATAAAATTTAAAATAAAGAACTAAAAGAGTAGGAGAATTATTACCTATGGTTAATATGAATTAGGTATTTAAAAATTTGGGGAGATAAATATTTGTATTTTTATAGGTATCTCATTTCAAGATTACTACAAAAAACACTGAGATTTTGATGAGCAACTATAAATGGGATCAACACTAAATAGGATTTTGTATTGTAAATTTATTTCAACAAAGGGTTTACTGGAAGCCAGCAATTCTTATTTAAATTTTACATTAAAATTGCACAAATTATGCCACTTTCACCACATATTTTAAGAAAGTTAATCTGTTCAAATGCTAATTTTTATGCCTAATTACAGTGGCACACACAGACTTGCACACACACACACAGGGCAGCGATCACAAAATATTCTAATGAGCAAATTTTGTACAACAAAATTTCTGGCTTATGTTATGTTTCTTTTATTTATAAATTGGTCTCTTTATCAAATATGCATTGAACACTATGCAAAAACTATTCCACACACTGAAAATAAATCAAGTGGAATTTATAATTTCATAAGAAAATAAATATGATGAACAAATATAATGATATTGATCAGTATATGTGGTATGAATTATATTGACTGATGAAATGCAATCTTTAAGAAAAAGTTAACATATGAGGAAGAGGACATTCAATATTTGTCCAAATATTTGGAAATAAGTCACAGGCCAAGAAGATAGCAAATTCAAAATCATATCTAGCAAGGAATTAGGAAAAAAGAAGATGGAATCCTGGTTCTGAACATGACTTAAAGTGCAATACGGAACAAGGAGAAGATTAGGATTAGAGAAAGACAATGGTGGGGTGAAGAAAAGGGACAGGAAAAAGACCTTGTGCAGCATGCTAGTTACCATCTAAATATATTTCCAAGTATGTACATCAATCTCTTGTTCCTATTCTTGCTCTGATCACTCTCATTATCAGTATGTTCTATTGATTTTTTTACAGGTTGCTAATATGTTGACTTCCAGTTATGTGTTCCTGATTTCACACATTTAAGCATACACACCCCCCACACATACATAGCCTTTACCTTTGATTTCACACAGTTAAACAGACACACACACACACATGCACACACAGGCACACACTCAACCACGCACATATATAGAATATAAAACTACATACAGCCTTTCTCTTTTCATAAAAGAACGTATTTCATATTTAAGCACAAACTGAGATTATATATATATAATCCTTTTTCATCAAACTACTTTAGTGGTTTACAAAGTAAATGGGTTTTGCAAAGAATCTCAGAACAAAGATGCTCTTCACTTTATTTCCTCAGTTATTAGCAACCCTGAATATATTTTTAAGTATTTCACTGTTTATGTTTCTGAGGGGCTGTGTTCCAGCAGATTTTATATGGCACCACACAAGTGGGCCGCAGCCATCTACAGAGAGAGCAGAATAATAAGCATCCACACCCACACACATACACATTGTTCTTTTGTAATGACTAAAAATAGGAGATATATATGCACTTCTGCAATTTAGAGTTTTACTTGGGAAAATTAAAAAAAAAAAAGAACAATTGCCTGTTTTGTCGCATACAGGCGTATATAAAGATGTAAGACACTGGAACACCCAACATAAGCGCGGTAAGTGATAACCATAGACACGAATTGCTTCCAAGAGGCCAGCTCTACTCCCTGATTCCTGGGGGCCTTTTGGTAGAAAGGGCAGCAGCGTATGAGACAGGGAAGTAGCGGCTCTTAACTAGTGTGCTGCAGGTGAGAGACAAAGCAGAATACACCTGCTGCTATGAAGTGGTCCCCAGTGAAGAAGTAGCTGCACCAGGGTGCTGCCGGAGGACGTGAAACACGTTGCACACATGCTGGTCAAGCCTCCGGACTGGCCCCGGCGGTCTGTGACCTCAGCCTGCTCCGGCTTCATTTGTCATCATGAGCCTGAAAAACATGCAATCAGACTCCTTTTCATGCAGATTCCTAGCACAGTCACATCTTTCGAAAAGATGCAGGACAGCTGAGAGGCAGAGCAGGGAGTTAAGCTTGAAATACAGGTTTCATATTGACATAACAGGGTAATAGGAACCCTTGACAGCAGCTAGAATTTCGGTTGCAGGTTGGACTTTGCTATCACTCATAGACTGTGGAAATTTCAAGACAAAAATTCAGTGGAAATACTTTACTTGAGAGGTAAAACAAGAGGAATGAAGCACGAGAGGCCGATTTTCAAGCCAGTTGTCCCTATGGGTTACTGGAGTCTGTTCTCACTGAAGACATTCCTGGAAACAATGAGGGACATACATCAAAACTGCCCCACCTGAGTCATGAGAAGCTCCAGACCTTATAGCAGTGCTCATTGTGTATTTGTGTGCACTTGTATGTATGTATGTCTGTGGTGTATGGGTGTGTCAGGGGACTGGAAATTCTAAAGCATAACTAGCCAGCGGCAGGAGTGCTGACTGGGCACTAGAGGCAGGAAAGCCCGTAGAAGCCAGACAGGGCAGACCTGTGTCAGTCCAGCTAGCGTCAGCCTCCGTGCTAATGTTCTGGGCATGCACCTCCAGCAGGCTGATCCAGAAGGGGGCACGGGGGGAAGGCTACTTAAGGAAAACAAAAGTTGGTGCAATGCCAGAAGGAGCAGAAGAAGGAGGAGAGAGAGAGGGAGAAGAGAAAACCTGTAATCCCAGCTTGCATGTAGGAGCCCACCATGGACAATTTAACAATTAGTAAGACCCTATCTCAAAATTAAGAAAAAAGAGGGGGAGTGTTAAAAATGTGGCCTGTTGCAAAGTCCGTGTTTTAATTCCTAGCACCACATACGTACATACATACATGCATACATACACGCATACATACATAAATAGAAACTTGCACATATTTAAATCATATTTTTGTGCATATTGTTGTGGCTAACCGCTGAGTTTCCAGTTAGAGGGAAATATGGAAATTATAATTAATTAGAAACCAAAAATCTACCAAGCATCCTATTAGAATAAATTACTTTGTTTCATTTCATTTGAACCCTTAGATCCTTATTATCCGTACTTAATAACAGAAGCGCGGAGGCACAAACAAGTTAACTTGCAATTTTTCGTACTTAGAAAACAACGCAGATGAGATTTAATACTAAATTCCCAGTAGTGTGCAATGTTATATGCATAGTAGTGTGCAATATTATTGATGGATACATGTACAAAAATGCTCAGTGTCAACGAATCACACTTAAAATATGAGCAATCTAGTTAAAATACTTATATATATATATATACATATATATATATATATAATCATTTTAGATTATCTAATTTATGTGTAGTAGCATGAAATTCTTCCAGGTTATCATGATTTGAGGTGTTATAATTTTCGTGTCAAATTTCAGCCAGCTTAGAATACCACACTCTGAAGCTAGTTTCCATTTGCAGTTTTTAAAAAAATATGTTTTGACCATGTCCAGTGGGAGCACATCTCTGTCCATTGCAAAAACATCAGATCTTCCTGCAAACTTGCTCCAAACAGCACTTCACTTCTGCAGTCTGGAGAACGGGGAAGCTCTCGGGAGGTTGCTTCGTCACATACCAAATAAGAAAGCAAGATAAAGAAAGTCTAGTTGTTGTGATACAAGCAGTAGATCTTTCTATCTCATATCCTTACTTTTACACCTATTCTCTTTTCAGTTAATACGATTTTTGCTTGATTATTTAATAAGAATATCTACACCTTAAATATTATGTTTGAAATTAACAGACTTCACAACACCAAAGCAATAAATAGCCAATATCTTACTATATCTAGAAATAGCTACAACTTAGAAACCTGAGCAAAGCAAAGTATTGAAACATAATTTCAAATAATATCCATATAACAAAAATCTATCCTTAATATTTGTCAAATACATAGTGTGTGTCAAATATTGCATGGTATTTTTATAGAAATTAGAAAACATAATCTAAAAGATTCATAATTTTGGCATGTTATTCCTGTGAAAGTTCAGTGGAATATCATAATCTTGTGTCTTTTGCGTTAATTTACCTGACTAGTAGAAAAAGACATCAAAATAATGGATTTTTGCCAGCTGGGTGGCACATGCCTACATTCCCCGAGCTCAGGATGCTGAGGCAGGACGATCACTGCCAGTTCGAAGCCAGCCTCAGCTCTGCAGTGAGCTCAAGGCCGGTCTAAACTACTTACATAGTAAGATCTTGTCTCAAAAATGTATTTTGAAGTGTAAAGTTGAGGTGTAGAATACAAACATTTTAACCATATGCTTTATTGGAAAAGCAAGAACACCCATAAATCTAAGTAAAATAAAAATATTTATCTAAAAAGAAAAGAAATATGAGGAGTATAATTTATTAGCCATCTGCCAAGATTCAAGTAATGTTTTCTTGATCTGTTTTCTTGATCATCATAAAAGCACAATGTAATTACAATTGTGTCCAGATTGTTACTAGGAGTTAAATATACAGTGAAGTAAGAGTAATATGAAGTGTCCTTCATAATGCTTCAAATGGAAATACAGTATCTTCAATGAACTTATTTAGTTTTCAATGATAATTAATAACCCTAACTGCCAATCTTTTTCTTCAAATGTAACAAAAACTTAAGAACAGCAATTAGAGACATACAACAAATACGACGTACAACACTTGAATAAATAAGACAAAGAAGGAAGAAAGCAAGAAAATCCATTTTTTCTTAAAAGATCTTTGAGGGACAAAGTTAGGAAAAGAGAAAGGAAGAAGAAATGGAAAAGATGGGGAAACAGAAATGAAAAACTTGTTTTCAAATGGAAAACATAAAATAAGATGGTGGGTATAAAAATGTCTTACTACATAAGCCACCAAAATGATTAGTGATATTAGTATTCAAACAGAAATTATACCAAAATCTCATGCTGCTTTTAAGTGCTAAAAGAGAAAAATGATAAGTGAAATAATAAAATGTTAGTAAAATAAATGGCTTACTAGAGTGTTAAGAAAATTAGCAAATTCAATATCAGTATTTTTAAACATATTTCTTAAAATGAATATATTTCAGACTGTAACCAAATAAATATATAAATAATTTTAAGACTATATTGTTCCTAAACAGCCTGAGCACATGTATCACATAGTAATAAGAAAAGCAGAAAGTTCAGTTTTCAAGGATTTTAAGAATTAGCCAATTTTAATCAATGCTACAAATTTAAAGCAATGAAGTCCAAGATATGGTCTAATAATACTATAAACTAGGATTAAATCCAAAAATATTGCAAAATACATATAGTGTTAAACTATAGAACATTTCTAAACATTAAAATTCTACAAATCTTTTCTAACATGTATGTCTAAAAGATGGAATATCCATATTCTCTACATTTATGAAATTAACCAAAATATCTCCAAAATGTGTAAAATGGGAGAGATTTCTTACATTATGTCATGTCTAAGCTATAGATATGGAATCCATTCTACATAATACTATTTTATATTTAAACATAAATGAACAGATTTACTAGATCCCCATGGCAGATAATTAAAATCTCACATAAATATTTAGTCTTATTGTTGTGTCTTATAAAAACATGTATATATAAACATTAGTGCTTTTTTGTCAGGGTTAAAATGAATTGAAACTAAATTGGAAGTACACACAGCTACAAGAGTCAACAGTACTGATCACTTCACGAAGTTGGGATGCAGATGCAATCCAAAGAAACTAGTAAAAAGACAATTTTCACATTTATCTTCAATTGTGATAAGAAGATTGTGATCAAATTTATCTTGAATTGTGTCACTTGGGCATGAAAAAATGACTGAGCAGTGGGCACCAATGGAGAGAAACATGCTCTGTGTTTGGAGTCACTGAAGTAGAGAAACTTACTGAAATAAGAAACAGTTTCCAAAGAAGAATGTTCTAGGCACTGAAAGGTAGTAAATGTAATCCAGTCTCAATAATGGATTCCAGACAATAGTTTCCCTTGAATATCTGTCTCTGTGTGTCAGAGAGCACTGTCAAACCATATTCGGGGCCTGTGGGGCATAATAGGTTAAGATTTATGGCACCGATGAGACAAATGGTTAGACGCCTGATCACCTAGAGAACACGCAGATCATAATTCACGGTCCAACCCAGCTTCATGAATTGTCTATACATATTTGTTTTTCTACTAGATAGTCTTTCTCCACAGAGACAACGTGTATGTCCAGAAAGGAGAAACAATTATAATTTTATCTCTTTTAACTTGCCCTTAATTTTTAATAGAGTACAGAGTTCTCATTAACAGAAATTTCTAAAATTCACCAAATTTAATAAAATTAACAGGATGGGCAGGAGTTTTGCTTGACAATCTTCAAAAGGTGGCCTGCTAAACATAGTTTAGAGAAAATCTATTTTTGTTCTGGGCAAGCTATATTTTTAAGTTCATTTACTGTTTAAAATTTAATTTCATGTTTTCAAATCTTTATGCATGAGTCATTTTGAATTATAAATTACATAATTTTGAAAAATTGTAAAATTGATCATCTATATTCCCTTTCAATCAAATATTCTGAACCTAATTTCATGCCAAATATCTATTCACAATAAAACATAGTAGATTATTAAATGTGATCAAGATTTAGAATATGACAACGGATATTGATTTGTTAAGCTTGAAGTGTTTTCTGCTCAGTGGACTGGGCTCTTATTGAGGACGGTCATAAATAGCTTTAAAATGCTCTGATGTGATAAGAAGGAGCTGTGGATGAGGTCATCGTGGAATTATAGTTCCCTTGCTTAATGATTGTAGAAAATTGCCTGGCAATCGAACAAAGAGAAAGAGGGTGATGTGGTGAATGCTAGCTAATTAAACCAATAATTGCTTCTTGTTGTGTACCCAGATAATGTGCCCCTGATAATTTTAAATGAAGTCTTGAAGCCGTTGTCTTCAATGAAATGCTGTGTTAGTGAAAGCTCTACTATATGCAGTTCTCCTTCTGCTTAGAAGGTGGCCTACTTTACAGAGTTCTCCGCATTGCTGATTAAAAAGGAAGAAAAAAACAGTGGTGTGGAATACGTCTCATATTAGTTGTGCATATAACAGATATTTTTCATGTTGGTGTTTTTATTTCTTATACTATTCATGTCACGCAATTTATAAACATTTGGCAATTAATTGCACTAAGAATAGAGATACCACACTTGGGGAGAAGTTTTTAATATTAAAATGTGTTGAGCTCCAATATCTTACTGTATTAGCCAAACATATTTTCTATATTTGAGCTCATATGATTAAAAATTAACATCATTATTAAGATTTTATGTCATAAATACTTTTTATTTGACTTATTTCCCCCAAAAGATAACTTAGATTTGTTTTGAATTTTTATTACTAAAAATTCTGGATTAGATATTATACACAAGTATACGCAATAAAATAAATTTATATTTTTGCAAGTTCATTATTAGTATTTATGTTTAATGGTATAACTTCTAGCGACTCATTTATCTGCATGGATTTACTTACAATGACCAAAATTTTCCCATTTATATTACCAACATGAATAATATCATTTTTAAAGAAATATAAAATATGATCTTGTATGCTTTATTGTATATAACATACTGCAATTATTAGATCTTCTGAAATTTACCATCAATTAAAAACCTTAATTTTCATCTGCTTGTTAATATTTTAGGACTTCAATAACTTAATGATTGATTTTCCAGTTTACTGTGCAGAACTCTAAAACTGCTGATTCTGTGATAGCAAATCTGCCAGGTTTTTCGTATTTACCATTTTTAAAGTAAAGATAGCTATCACTTGAGGTAGACATCTTAATATCTAATTATTTGCATATATTATTATTATTATTATTATTATTATTTTCTGGTGCTGGGGATCGAACTCAGGGCTTTGGTTTGCAAGGCAAGCACTCTAACCACTGCGCTAAATCCCCAGCCCCTGCATATATTATTTTAAATCAAGTCTTTAAGTGAAAATTTTTGTTTCTTTTAGTATTAGTGGCTTCTCAAACTAAACACCATCTTGGATTCAGAGATGCAAGTTTTTTAACAAGACGTATGTAGGTACTTCAAAAAATATTTTGGATTTGAGTAATAATGAGATTTAAAAGCATGAACCTTAAATCTCCCTAAATGTTCAAATATTGCAGAAATGTACTTAGGAATATTTCTAAACTTCCAGCATTTTCTTTCTTCTTCTATAGTAAACAAATTTTAAATGTAGATATATTTGTTATTGACAAATAAACGATTATAAACAATTCTAGAAATATACTTCTAACCAATTGAGAAATTTTTAGAAAGAAAAGTGTAGACAAACAATGTTCTTATTTTCTGTATAATTTATAGAGTTCTTCATTCATCTGCATGGTGCTTGGCAGAGCTTCATACACCTTCTTGATGATTTGGGCCCATACCGTTTAGGTTGGGTTATAAATTTATATTACTATGTGCTTTATTCGTCATATAATAGATTTTATTTAAAAATAACTTTTCAGGATAAAAAGCTGAAGTTTATATTTTACAGATTTACTCAAAAATTAAATTTACAAAAATTTAGATAAATATGCAACTATGTATATATATTTCATATCAATGAAGATTAAATATAAGTATGCATTTTTGTAAATGAAATTTAGTTTTTATATTTAATTTAAATTCTTATAACACAAGTCTTCATTGATTGTAAATATTCGACAATATGGAAATAAATAGAACAAAATTAATTACTAGGGAGACTAGATGACTTAATGGTATCTTTGGTATGAAATTAGTATCATGAAGAAGGGGAGTCTGTCTCGTCCGGAGAATTTATATGCTGCCTTAGAAACTTCACTGTCTTTTCACACAATCCAGGTGTCATCTGAGATTCTCTTGAGTGTGATGATGTCATCCACACTCATAATGATTGGCCCTGTTGCTGAACTTTGACCTGTGTCTCCGTACAATGTCTACTGTCTGCCCTCACCCAGTGATAGCTAAGGTGGACAAAATAAGCTTCATTCCTTTCTGACCTCTCCATTTGTTGGATGGACTTTTGAATTTAAGGAACTAAACATTATAAATTTAAAAATATGCTGTATCTTTCAGTGTAAAACACACAAGATATTTGCTTCTGAGGCCTGTTAGTAGACATTAGCGTAAAGCTTGCATGAATGACTTTTTGTGTTTGTGAGTATTAATATTTTAATTTGCTTGCAAGACTAACCTTGTAGAAAGTTACAATATCGAGAAGATGATAGAAACCCACTGTATTTTATGTATTATCTGTTATTTTAATTTTAATGTTGACTTCGCACAACTGCTGTAGAGTTTCACTGCCAATTTCATTATAGCAAATTTTTATAGTTTTGCCTCAACTCCATTTACATGAGAAGAGTATTTTTGTCATGGTTTCCTAAAACATACAACAAATGTTTCCTTTACCAACCACAGCATGACAAAAACTGATCATTTTATAAGACAGAGCTAGTGCCACATAATAAACAAATCTCAACTTTTCTATACTCTTAGTAGTTCATTATGATGTGCTAATACTAGAATATAATTTAATGGCATTTTAGCTTGTTTTTGATATTTTAATGTGTGTGTGTGTGTGTGTGTGTGTGTGTGTGCTAGGAATCGAACTCAAAGCCACTAAGCAAAATCCCTAGCCTGTTTTTGATATTTTAGAAATAAAACAAATTATAACCTGTAACCTATAAATTAACTATAATATCAATATAATCTCAATTTTCAGCATTAATTACCTAATGTGTCATATTTTAAATTCCTCCAAAGAAACACAAACCTTTTCATGCTGTGCTAGCATTTCACTGGTCTAGTCTGGTTACAGGTAGCACTTGGCACAGAACTGAAGACAAAAGTTCCAGAGTGACCTCTTTCTTTCTAGATAGACCTGTAATTCAGTCAATGCAAAATAATCCTTACATAGTCATTCCTGCCAATAGTAAGTCTAGCAACCTATTTTTAATGATAGCAATTACTTTTAAAATTCATGCAATTGTATGTTAACAAGATGTCATAAAATTCAACTTTATAAAATATGTCATACAATTGCAGTCTTTGGAATAAGCAGATACACATTTATAAATTGTGAACTAGGTTTTCAGAGACAAATACACTCAATATACTTGAGTTGGCAGAAATTCATACAGTGTAAGACAATTTTGCTATAAAAACTTATTTTGATTTGTTCTGTCTTTGTAAAAAAATCTTTGCTATGAAACCATCTGTTTAAAATGTATAAAAATAGTTTCTCAATGCACACAGTCCTAAGCATCATAAATTACTTGAGTCTGAAATGTTGTGCTGATAAGATTATTCTAAATGATGAATGAATACAGAAAATGACAAAGCATGCTGTTGTGAGTGACTAATTAAATATCATTATTCTCTCACATACAAATCATCTTAATTTCTCACTTCAGTCCTAATTTACACAATGATCATTTGGACTTGTATCAGGATGTTTAACTTTACCAGCACAACAATATGTTTTGCTTCATTTACAACACAAAATGTCAATATAATGAAACATTAAGGTATTGTCAAGAGAAACAAAAAGAACACCACACCTGAGGAAATAAATTTTACCTAGCACATTATTTGGCTAAATATTTTTTACATCAACAAAACAATAAAGAATAGATTAATGGCGTAGGGTACAGCAAATGACTCAAAGGTCATAACTCACTAGTAAAGAAAGAATGATTTCAGTGTTACATCAAAGTAGCAAAAATTTTGAAGCATGATGTAAAATTCAAAATAGCTGAAAAACCGATCATGGCTTTCATGGTAGAAGCTCATCTACATTACGTCAAAGGAAAAACATCATTTCATTAAGTTCTTTTTAATTAAGAGAAGACAATTTATTTGGAGGACAATTTATTTAAAAGTGGTGAAAAAAGGGGGAAAGGAGATGATAGATACTACTCGAAGAGTAGGGAGCATTCAAAAGCGAAATACTCCATTTCATTAAGTTTGCTGTTCTCTATGCCCAATTATTAAAACTGATTTTTTCTAGTGGTATAACAATACATCAAAAACATTCACAGTTTTTTATGAATCTCTTTCTCACATTCCAGTATTTTAAGATACGCATTTTTCATACAAGGGAAGTTGTATATATTTGGAAATCTTTCAAAAGTGTTAAAATAAAACATGGTAGTACATGTATTCTTCTATGTAAAATATAAAATACAAGAATTCTAGTTAGTTTGGAGAAATGTAAATACTGTTCCATTTGGCTAACAATTAAAATGCTAATCACAACAACATGGATTAAGCTGGTAAACACAAAGGAAATTAATTGTGTATAGTAAAGAAAAAAAGAACAATCCAAAATTCTATCTTCAAAAAACACACACATATGATAAATCAAAGAAGTGATGTGATTGAAAATAAATAATCAAAAGAATAACAGCAATTACAAGAGAAAAACAGCGTGAACCAATGTGTATCAGCACAAGAAAAATTTAATTCTAGGAACTTTGAAGTACCTAAATATATTGTTTTAAACTTATGAAATTTATGTCACACTATAGATCACAATAATGAAAAGTTATGCCCAAATGAAAGTAATGGAAATCATAAAATGAAAGCTAGAATTTGATTTAATAGAATAGAATACATGAGATTAATGCTGTGTTCACTAAAGTTCTCCCTGAATCACAAAAATATATAAGAATAATCTGTACTAGATCAATAAAACTAATAGAATGATTATATCCCCAGATCACAATGTATTGAAAATTCCTATAGCAATAATAAAAAATATGATCGTGTTGGTGAGTAAACCAGAGAAGAATACCATGCCTCGAAACTGTTGAGGAGATATAAACCACAAAAACAAATGGCAAGGAAAATCCAAATTCTCAGAAAATAAATGTAACAAAAATGAGAAAGCCTTCAGATAATCGTACCAGTACTAGATAACAGGTGGTTAAACTCCTAGACCACTGGAGTTTACATTCATGTATTGTTGGTGATTATGTAAATTTTTATAGGCTTATTACAGGGCATTTTCAGTGTTTTTTATATTCTGAGATGCACACATTCTGTCATTTTGAAATTCCGCTGCTGGAACATTATGCTAAAAATCTATTCGTGTACAAAATTGAGGCCCAATTATATTTCTTAATGTACTCTTATTTAACAAACAGTTTTAAAAGAATGTGGGAAATTAATACTGGTATGAAAGTTGAAAGATTTCCAAAATATAGAGAATAATCATCTTAAATTACAGGAAATTAAATTCAACTGATACAGTGTGTAAAATTACCTTAGTAAATTTAGCTTGAACAATTAAATTTATCAGTCCATAAAATGACTTCCTCGTGTGAGTACCTTTTACATTCTTAATCTTTAGAACAAAAATCATGGGTAATCTGTGTAATTTAGATTGTGCTATGGAAGGAGTCTTGAGAAATCATTGTAAGAGCTACAAGGGCAGACCCCATATTAGCAAGGATCACATTTCCTCCTCTTGAAGTTGAACTTCATTGGCATCTCAGGAAGTTACCAAACTAGCTGATATACATAGAGGTGCCCTGACTTTGTAACTACAAGTACAAACAAAAGTTATCATTCATATGTAAACTTTTTCCGCTTAACACAGTTTTGGACCCAGGTCTCTCTTGCAAGTCAGATATGGAACAAACTACTTGAATGTAAATTTTATGTGTCTGGACATGGATCATAATACAGAGTCTATATTCAAAATTATTTTCACGGACCTCATTTGGATTTTGACATATAGATTTTTGTACTATTTTCATTTTAATTTTATGTTGTTCATATATTAACTTTTGCTGCATACACATTGACAAAGTTTAAATTACTGTTTTCAATATCGTTAAGCAGAAAATATTTTATGCTTAAGTAAAAAAAGCTCAGTATGTTTTAAATCATATTGTTATTTTATTGCTAAAACATATGAATTTGCACTAGAGGAGAATGTGGGATGAAGGACTGATCTTCTCTGACTACTAGAGCACAAGTAGAGGTTTGCCTTCCATGTAAGTGAGAGTTGTTCAATGTAAGTCTCTTGTGAAAAATCTCAGAACTTTTAAATTCCCCAAATTATTTCTATGCCAAAACTAATTTCAGCCAAGATTAAGGAAATAAATAAAATAAAATTTGATCTTAAATGAAAGATTTGGTGATGGTATACAAACTTTCCATGAAATTTTGCCTTAAACAAATACAATTTGGGGACCGCTCCCTACTTACTTTTCCATCTCTTCTTCATTTTTCTTTAGACTAAAGACCTATCTCTTACTTCTTGATGTTTTCCTACTGATATCTTCTGAGTTCAGACCAAAATCTTCCTCAAACATTTCAGAGAGTGCTGAGATAAACAAAAGTTATTAATATTTCTATTCTAGATTCTTTATCCATAAATACTTTGTATGTAGAATCGCAAAATCTGCTTCACTTATTTTTCCCATTTTAGTATCAATTCTGTCCTTCCAACTCTTGAGTCCGAAAACCTAAATATCTCATTGATTAATTATTTCGTTTTATAATTCACATCCAATCTAGTAGTAAATTCTTTGGTTTTCACCTTGCAACATAACTAGAATCAAACATTTGCCCCTCTGTCATTTAATTCCAACCTCTTCTCTTCTGCTAGTTGTCAGCTTTCCTGTGGGTGAGATAATACGCCTGATACCCACAACTTCAAGGAGAAATTTAGTGCACGATTTCAGGGGATCCAGAACGTGGCCATCCATAGCACTCCCAGAATTCTCTTCTCAAATGAAATGCTAACACTTTTGCACCCTTGAACCTGAAATGGGCGGGGCTTTCTGATTTCTGAGATGCCCTCAAGGTGTCTTTCTTCCTATCCCTGTACAAAGAACATTTTTTAAATGGCTTTAATCTCTTCAGCGACCAAATCTGTCTTTGGTCCCTTCTTTTTACATGATTCATTTTTTTTCTTTTCACTGTTCTGCTCTGTCTTTTTTTTTTTTTTTTAACTTGGACTCTAATTATATATCTGACTAAAAGTAGCATGGGGTATCCATGCCACAAACTGCTATGGGGCTGCCTTGAAATTTCTTCTAACAGATCAGTTAGTCCACAGCCTTTAAATTGAGCCTTCCTGAACTCTCAGGACATGAGCAAAATATAGTCAGTTTTTTGCCAAGGTGTAACATGCCCTCCCTCTATTCCACCTAACCCACAGAAACCTCATTCCTATCATTCCTATCATAAACCTCACAGGCTGTGCTTCTACCCAGTAATTTGATCTTCTGAGCTCCAACACAGATTTATCCTCAAACTCTATTTACACCATTCCACACCTTTGCAAACTCTTCCCATATATTATTTTCAAAGTCTTCTATACCACATGATCAGTTAGGGTCATAGCAACAATTTCTCTCTGGATACCAATTTTCTGTATTAGTCATTACTGGGTCACAATATTGGATATTCACAATTTAAAGGAGTTTAATTTAACTCACGGTTTTGATGGACTCAGTGCATTGTCAGCAGGTCTCAAAACAGGTATATCATGGCAGAAAGTGAGGATGAAGCAAAGCTGAATATACCATGGTAGCCATGAAGCAGCGCAGCAGAGCAGCACCTGAGAAGAGAGGAGGCACAGGATGAGACGTTGTGCCAAAAGTCATGCCTCTGTGAGCCTTCCAGGTGCACTCAAAAGTATGCCCCAGCAATCCTGGAGTGGACACCCAAGAGGATCAAGTTGACACAATCAAATTTAACGATCCTATTCTCCATCTGGATTAAAATATTAGTTCCTTACTGACATCTTTCCGCTCTATATTCCAATTCCAGACAGTAGTTAAAAATGGCCCTTCAAAAATAAATGTGAGAATCGTGTTACAACTCCTTCCACATATCTGTGGTGGACTCCTTTTTAAAATAACAAATCCCCAAGTCCGCTCACTCAGCATCTTTGCCATTTATGTGTATGTTAAAAAGGTTCTACCCCTTGGAGGTCTACATTTAACTTTTTCTTTTGTATTAAATGCTATTCTGATGGATCAAAAGTGAACAACTCCTTAACTTTCTCCATATCTTCAGTAAAATATCGCATTCATAATGAACATCTTCAGACTATTTATAGAAACAGCACCATTTCATTTAGCACTAGCTCACTTCGCTTGCTCTGTTCTACATACTCTTTTTCTCTATTGCACTCATTATCTTTCAACATGTGTTACAAGTAGTACAATACATTTATTATTTTTTTCTCTATAAAGAAATTGACAAATACCGTCATTACTATTATGTTCGCTGGTAAATCATTGGTGTTCTGAAGATGATTGTGTTCAAACAGGCATTAAACAAAAATGAAAATTCATTCATATTTAAATTTTAAAGAAAAATTATACATTCATAATATTTTGAGGTAAGAACTAGTATTTGTATAGTGATAAGCTAAGGAATATTGGAATTGTGAAAATCGGCCATATGGGGAAGTTACTTTTTTTCCTCCTTCTTGTTCATTACTTCCAATCAATTTTAATGCAATTTAATTTTCCCTAGTTAAGTGAATTTGTAAATCTCATTATGTTAAATAGCAGAAAATGTCATCATTCTTAGAGATGTCAGTTTTGAGCTCTAGCTGTCTATATTTAAAAGAGTGATTTTCTGATGGCCTCCGTTTAATATTGGAAAAATGAATACACACACATGTACCCTAGTTTGCTTATCTCTAATATAAAGGTGATGATAACCACACGGATTTCAAGTTTTGATGTAGGAATTAAATGTGTTCAAGGTATTTATAATATATATATATAGAGAGAGAAATTAAAATAGTGCCTGGTACTTCATAATCTATCAACTTCGGTTAACTTTCATTAGTTTCGTGACATAGCTGAGGGGAGGGGTGGCCCAACCCAAGCAGCACATTTTAGGGCTGTATACCAAATATTTTCAAATAAAATTAATTAAAAGCACAGTGTGGTGGCACAAGCTGTAATCCCAGGACTTGGGAAACTAAGGCAGAAACATTAAGAGTTTGAGACCGATATAGATAGATAGACAGGTAGGTAGATAGATATTCATTTCCTTCAAGATTAAGACTGAAGTTTTAACAAAATAAATAAGAAATAACTTTTCTTAAAGAACCTCATTGTATAGAAAGTTGTTTTGAAAATGTATGTTTACTCATTAATTTTATTCACTTTTTTGTGGAAAAAGATGTCACATAAAAATCCTTCTATCTTCTCACTTGAAGTTATGTTTCAACAGTGTCTAATTCACCTAAAATTCTACCAGCTCTTCCAACAAGTTAGTGGAGTAAATAAAAATTAATATTTTATATTTTAATTCTTCTTAAACCACACAGTCCAGTAGGATTGATTATAATAGTGTCTATAAGTTTGGAAATAAATCTCTATGTTTATACTCTCACTTGTAATTCTTGTATATTACACACCATACTCACTTAATTTAGTACGTTGCCGATATACTTTTCATTTATATATTTACTTATGGTGATACATGGTGTATCTGCGTCCAGTAATCCAAAGAGAATTTTCTCAACACCTCCAGGCTGTCTAACTAACATCAAAGTGAATAATCTTATTTCCCCGTCTGGAAGTTATGCCAAAAGATCATGTTCCTCCTGTCATTCAGAATCGTAATCTCCTGTATAACTTCATTCAGGGTTAATCAGCACTGATTCTGAGTGACTGCGCATCCTTCCACTGTATAATCATAAGAATCTTTTTAATTCAACAAAACTATAATAAGTCAAATGACTGTTTTGTTATTCTATAAGGAATTTGGTGACGACCATACAACTGAATCCCTTACAGTGAGCCATTAAAATTTTGAAAACTACTCCATAGTTCTCAGGCTATTTTTAACTAACTACTCCTACTATTTTTTTTTTTTTACTTTTGCCTCAATAATCCTCTGCTTTTTAAAAATCATGCAATTCCATTCATATTTCTTGGCAAAGTGATACATGGAAGTTTTTCTCACATCATCTTGCTTCTTTACAATAAATCACAAAATGAGACCAAGAAATAGGAACTAAATTTATTCCTATCATAAATATCCCTTGGGGCTAAGGAATAGAGTTTGTAAAAATTTGAGGATCAATATAAAACAAACCACAGTTGTTTGCATTGTGAACATTTCAGCAGCCTCATTATTTCATTAATGTTAAGAGCAGGGTAGAACCATGTTCTGTGATTCAAATTGAGAGTCGATTCATCTGTGAAGTTTTCTGCAAAAGATCCTGCTATGTGAAGGTCTTGAGTAAAACCAAAGATAGTTTTCCATTTGCCAGTATTGAATACAGCAGCAGTAGAGTCTCTTTTCTCCCATACATACAACTTATTCCAGTTGTGTCTAAGCATGTGGCTTACATGGATCCATGAATACAGTTATTCTTAACCAAATAACTTAGTGTTTTCTATTTAGTTAATTTCTTGATGCCCTAGTCCTGAGATGCATATTATCTCTCTTATAATCATTGGTAGAACGGGGATTTCATTTTAATCAAAACGTAGTTTCCCACCTCTCATGCGGTGTTGAATGTCTGAGATGCCCTGGTAAAGCACAAACACAGATCTGTCAGGCTTGAACTGCTTCTTAATTCCTTCTATTTTCAACAAAGTGGGTAAAAACTGCCAAAATATCATAGTGCTGGCTGAATTACTCGTGGCTGATTTCCTTTGTAATCTACCAACTCTATGTCTTCTCTGAGCTTTTGCATTTTGCAGTGTTCAAAGCAATTCGGCAACCTGGTAAATAGTTTGGCCTGGAAGACTTACTCAGAAGTACAGTCCCCTCTTCCGCATCCTTCTTTCTACCAGAAAAAACTTAGACTATGACTTGGTAGTACGTAAAATTTCTGCTAATTTTCACACATCCATTAATATTACTACATTCATTTATAAATTCTCACAGTTGTTCTGATGATGAGTTTAGATCTTCCGGCACGTAAAACATATTGTCTGTGAACAGACAAAATTATATTTCCTTCTTTCCTGTTTGGATGTGTTTTATTTCTCTTTTGTTTAATTGCTCTGGGTAAGACATCTAATACTATGTTTAATGAGATTGGAGAAATTAATCATGCTAGTCTTTTTCAGATTTTATAGAAAATTATTTTAGTTTTTTCCTAATACAATATGATGTTGGCTGTGGAATTGTCAGATATTACTTTTATTGTGTTGAGATATGTTCGTTCTATACTTAATTTGTTGAGTTTTCATCATGAAACAATATTAAATTTCATCAAATCTCTTTCTGAATCTTTTGCCATATTTATATGATTTTTATCCTTCATTGTCTGGCTGTGATATATTAAACTTATTGATTTGTGTACCTTGAATCATCCATTCATGCCCGGGATAAATCGCCCTGGACCATGTGTAATACCTTAGATGTGCTATCGGATCAGGTTTGTTTCTAATTTGTTGATACTTTTTATATCTAAAATCATTAGAGATTTGGTCTATAGTTTACTTTTTGTTGTTGTTACTGTGCCTTGTCTGGTCGAAATATCAGAGTAATAATTGCCTTTTGGAAAGAGTTTGGAAGAGTTCCCTGTCTTTCGAGCCTTTGGAATTTTTGAGAAAAACTAGGGTTACTTATTCTTTAAAAGTTTGGTAAAATTCAGCAGTGAAATTCAGCTTTGCTGTTACAGGACTTTGTTGGAAAATTTTTAACGAGATAATTTCGTTAATTTTTGCTATGTATTCATGCTTTCTGTTTTCTTTGTTGAATTTTTTAGGTTACAGATGTGCAGACGTTTATCTACTACTAGATTTTTCAGTGGTTGTCATACAGCTGTTTATATACCTGCTGATCTTCTTTATTTCTGTTTAATCAGGTGTAATCTCTCTCTTTTCATCCCTATTTATTTACATCCTTCCTCATTCTCTTACAGTCTAGCTGAAATTTAGTCCATTTTCTTAGTTTTCTTTTAAAAAGTTTTCTTTTGTTGGTATCTTATTTCTGCTTCTCATTTGTTGCTGCTTTGGACATGATTTCTTTCCTTGTAATAATTTGGGGTTTAATTTTCTTCTCGTTTTTCATGTTCCTGGAGTTGCATTGTTAGATCACTTGAGATCTTATTTATCTAATGTAGATGCTTCTTGGTATAAACTTTTCTTTGCCTACGGTTTTATTCTGTGCTCCACAAGCTTCGTTGTATTGTGTTCCCATTTTCAGTTACTTTGAGAATTTTTTTATGTCCATTTTGATTTTTTTCATTATTCCAACAGTTGTTTCAAAGCATGTTGTTTAAAGTCTATGGATTTTTTTAAATTTCTGAAGTTCTTCGTGTAGTATATTTGGAGTTTTATTTTATTGTGGTCAGAGAAGATAGAGAATATTATTTATATATACATATATATATATATATATATATATATATATTTTAATTGCTTGAGGCCCATTTTGTCAAGGACCCTGCTCCACATGATGAGAAAAACATCCCGTAACTGTTAGCTAAAATGTCCTCTGCACATCTGTTAGGGTCACTTGGCATGCAGTAGAGATTAATGCTATTTCTTTCATTCATTTAATGGATAAATTACCTTCTCTGCACCTTTCTTTGCCTTTAAATCAAATAATGTTTGTTTTATGCAACTGAGTGCTTTGCCTTTGGATGAATCTTCATTTGTTACTTCTTGTCAAATTAATTTTATTTGTCAGTATATGGTAACTCATATATTTATAAAGTTTCTGACTTAAAATCTGTTTATCTACTATAAGTACAGCAATTTCTGCACACATTTGTTTTCTCTTTCCATGGAATATTTTCGTCCAAACTTGACTTTCAATCTGAGTTTCTTTCTTGTGGTCAGCATAGCACCAGTTCCCATTTTCACCCATTCAGCCTGTCTAAATCTTTTCATTGGGAATTTGAATTTTTTCACATTCAAAGTTATTAATGATAGTGAGGGATTTAAATTTGTGAGTTCATTATTTTTTGTGGTTGTTTTGTAAATCCTTTATTTCTTTCTCCCTCTCTTATTCACCTTTGTGGTTTTGTAGTTTTTTTGTTTTGTTTTGTTTTGTTTTGATATCATGTGATTCCTTGTTTCCTTTTGTGCATTTGCTCTATAAGTGAGTTTTATATGTTTGTGTAATAGTAGTTATCTAGATGCAAGATGACCTTAAACTTTTTATCAGGTCAATCTGCTGGTGATAAAATCTCTTAGGTTTGGCTGATCTTAGGTAGTTAATATTCCTTTATTTCTAAAAGGTAGTTTCTAAAAGGAGGTTTTTTATTTTGGTTTAGCTTTTTTATTATCTTTTTTCTATCATTTAGGATTTTGATTATAACGCCACTTTCCCTTGGCCTGTACGGTTTCCGGTGGGAAGATGTCTGTTAGCATAATGGGAATTCCTTTACATGGACTTGATCTTTATCTGTTCCTGGTTCTAGAATTCTCTCTTTGCCTTGGCCTTTTGACAGTTTAATTAAAATAGGCCCTGAAGAAGACATTTTTGGTAAACACTAATTTGAGTACTTTGAGATTTTTCAACCTTGATATCCATATCTTTCCCAAGATTTGGGAAGCCATCATAACAATGTTTTACACTTTATAGGATTTATATATATATATATATATATATATATATATATATATATATATATATATATATATATATAGTATATATATATATATTAAATTGGCATATATTTACAATGCCTAGCAATTATATATAGATATAGATATCTCCGTGGTTATTTTTGATACCATTTTCTCCCCTCCTTCCTTACTTTCCCCTTTCCTCCTTCCTCCACCTGATCTGTTTCTCCAATGCAAGTAATCTGCTTCCTTGTTTCCTATCATCTTTCTTGTATTTTACACTTCATTTATACTTTGGATTTCTTATATAAGACAAACCATATGACAGACTTCTGAACCTGACTTGTTTCACTTAGCATTATGACTTCAAGCACTATTTTCCTATAAATGATTTAAATTTATCATTTTTATGGCTGAATAATAATCCATTATGGAAACATTCCCTATTTTGTCTATTCTCATCTTGTTGCACATCTAGGCTGCTTCAATAGTTTGCCTCTTGTGAATCATGCTGGCTTACTTGGAAGTATGCATATATTACTATCAGGTGTTAACTCTTTCAGGAAAGTGCCCAGGTGAGTTACAGTTGGGTCAAATGGAATT
The DNA here is from genome assembly GCA_004026905.1 of Hystrix cristata. Taxonomy (NCBI): domain Eukaryota; kingdom Metazoa; phylum Chordata; class Mammalia; order Rodentia; family Hystricidae; genus Hystrix; species Hystrix cristata. The sequence goes on from PVJO010002445.1 coordinate 87,128, forward strand.
TCTATTTCTAGATTTTTGCAGAATCTCCATAATGTAGTAGATAGTGGAGAGCATGAAAGATAACAAGTTTTGGTAAGAATGTGGGGGAAAAATATTTTGTCACGTTATTTATGGCATAATCTGTGATATGTCAATTCACTTACATTAGCTCTATGTTTGTAGTTATATCAATTTATTAAAAAGTCACCAACTCTACGCATAATCTAGGACAGGAAACAAGCCATAAAACAATAATTACAAAATGGTGATGAGTAGAAGAGTGATTTCCTAAGTTATGCAAAAGTTCCTGTGGGAAGAAAACAAGAATGAACATTAGATGTATTAAAATCTGATCAATAATTTGTTATTGCTGAAATCAATTTTCCTTGGCTTCTTATCTGTAGTTTTTCCCTCCACAATAAACCAGTATTAGTTAAGGAATATGTACTACTGCAAGTCCCATATTAATGCAATATTATTACTCCTATAAGGACTCTCCAATTTGGTAAAAGGGACCTTGTTTAGATTCTACAAGGTCAGAGAGTTTGGAGTTTGCTTGTCAATTTCACTGTTTAAAGCTTAAAACCTTGATCTGGTGAATCTCAGTAAACCTCAGATTTGACATCTTTAAAATGGAGAAAATTCTTCTGTGTTTCAATGATAAAATGAAGTCATGCAAAAGAAAATTTGTCTTCAAATAGTAATTATTTTTTCTTTTTTGCTTTCCAAATTTGATTATTTTCAGTTTATTTCCCTCAGCAAACTTTTATTTTTAATTTCTTCTGTGATAGAGGAGTATGCATTCTATTAAGTTAATAAATAAAGCTCGTGATTTATGTGTCTAGCAGCTGGGATTGTGGTTGACCATAATTTCCAAAAGCTTCCTGGAGTTGGTAAACACTAAAACATAGTAGATATGTTTGGCATCTAGAAAGGAGAGGTGCTGTTAAGAGATGTATTAATACAATGGTTGCATATCCTAAATGTGCCTCTTAAATTATTCAAGGAAGCTATGAAATAAAATGTTAAATTGATAAACCATAACATTAGTAATCTGATACAGAATAACATACTAAGGATTTAAATGACATCATTCTTGTCTTTATGCAAACGATGTCATTAAACAGAAAAAAGAAAAAATGATGAAGTATTTTCTTGACCTGAAATGAATAATATCATGTTACTATAGGATCTACAAAGAGTGTGTATTCCTCAACTAATATTGCTTTATTATAGAGGGAAAAAGTCCTGGATAACAGTTGGGAAAATGGACTTCAGCAATGTATCACTGAAAACAAATTATTGATCACCTTTTAATGCAGTTCCTTGACCCCGAAAACTATTTTGTACTGCTCATCCTCCTTATTTTTGTCATTTTATTCTGAGAGTGAGAGTTATATTTAACTTTATTTTAAAGTTTATGTACGTGTGTGTGTTCGTATTATTTCCATTTTAGCAGAAAAGGAATTGATGGTTGGCAAGATTATGATTTCCTGGAAAATGCACAGTAAGTGAGTAAGTGGCACAGTACAAATAGAGAACAAGCCAGCTGATTTCCTGGTTTTGAGTATCTCAAGTTCAGTTTCTGTTGATAGAAAGTGTTTGATTGTTTCTTAAGGGAGAGGGAAGCTCAGCATTGTGCAGAGCTAGAAGGAAAATATTTCACATGGATGTTATGCTCCTACTAGGCTCTGGATACTAAAACACCATAGCACCCTCATTCTGTAAGGATATAAAAAAGAGGAAAAGGTTTCTCCAGCTATAACTTTATGAATGAAAGCAAACTAGTACTGGCATTTATATTTACTTTTTTTTCCTACTAACCAATATGGCTGCAGGTTTTCTAAAATTCTGCTTCCTAGTTAGTATTTCCACTTGGTTATCTAATACAGATCACAACTTCGTAAGTGCAAAGCAGAAATATTTATTTTTCTGATAGCCTCTTAGCTTTCTCTTCATGAGTAAATCCTATTATCATTACCTAATAGGTGGGCCCTGAGTAACACCTACACTTGACTCTCTCCACTAGTCTAGCAAATTCTTTTCACTCTCAATATGCTAAACAGAACCACATCTCACCAGCCTACTTTCAACAGTGGAGTCCCAAGATGTCCTAATTTTTGCTTGGGATTGTCAACATTACTAGTAATTTTCTTTCTCTTCCTCCTCTCCTTCCTCCTCATCCCTATCGTTCTCCTCCTCCTCCTTCTTTATTTCTATCATTTGTGCAGTCTTGGACAGTATCCTCCCAACCTTCATGTCAATTTAGGAACTCAGAGTGTAACATTATAGCACTTGTAAATGAGGTCTTTACATATGTACTCAGTTAAGAAACTTAAAATTAAATCAGAGTAGACCCTGAATCCAATGGTTAATATTCTTATAAGAATAGGAGAAGACAGAGAGAACACCAAGAAAAAGTGGTAATATGAAGATAGAGACAGAGCACTCCATGGATTGCCTGTAACCCCTTGAAGTTGGGTAAAGAACACGGGGCATCTTCTCTCAGAACGCCCAAAGGAGCAAACAAGTTGATAACTTGAGTTTGAACTTCAAACCACCTGAGCCATGAGAAAATAGATTTTTATTGATTTATCCCCCCAGATTACAGTAACTTTTCACCCCACCCTTAGAAACTAATGTAAGGTAAATCTAACCATATGAGCCAGAAAAAAAATTAATATTTGATATACTATAGATATATTAACATTGGAAAAATGAACACCAGAAAAAAAGAAAATGAAAGCTCGTTTAACTCCTTACACAGCACATATAAGTATCCCAGCAGGGCTTGCAATGTCCAATGCTCCATGATGTTACATAGGTCCACAACAATAATTACAAATACAAAGAAAATTGCCCATAATATAAATATTCATAAAAATATAGAGTAAGTTTGGTGAATGTTAAAATGTGATAAATAACTTAGTGAAATATATAAAATCATTTTGTTTTTATATCCTCTACATTAAAAGGAGCAAGAAAAAAAGAAACTGTAATATATTGCCTGAAGCCTTTTCTAAGAATGAGTTGACAATTATGCAATCAGCATACTTTGAATGGGGTAAAATCTTTCAGTTAACTCTTGCCATATGTCAAATGTAAATTTTAAAACTTTGTCAAAGCATCAAGATGGAATTTTCTTCTATTTGAAAAATCTTATCTAAGTAATTTGATGTTACATAAAACATGAGGTGGATGTGTACATCAAAAAGGAATAGACTGCAGTCAAAAGAGTTGTAGTTTAGACTCTGGAAAGACCTTTTGATTTACTACTAAGTATATAAAAAATAGCCAAAGATTATCTAAGCTTTGTTTTGCTTTTTTATTTTAATTTCAAATGTCTAAGGAGTTGAAACCTCTATCTCACATCTTAGAGTAGGGAAGGAGGCAGAAACATATTATGTTTATGACCGTACTTCACGGATATTATTTCAAAACCAACGTGAAGAAATAGTCTGATAGCCACTTCTATAAACTAGATGACTGACTAGCGTGCTGTTTGATTGCGATTTCTCTTTTAGGGCATAATCAACATTGTCTTTTCCAAAACTAAGCCATTACTTATAACTAAATAAGTATATCCCCCTCCCAGAGAATAAACCATCACATTGCTGAGTACATTGTGAACTCTCCGCCTTTCACTCCTTATCCGTGCCTACATAAATCATCTCTTTGGCAGTATAATAAGGATCTTGTGGTGACAAGACAGAGAAATCCTATCACCCGTTTTCCCAGAAGAAAGCGAACTGTGACGCTGGCAATATGGAAATGCCTAGGGTGGAGGGAGGGCTGTCCACAGATAAGCAAATGTGTGTGGACTAATGGTTCAGCTCCTGGCAACATCCAATGATGGAAATCATCGTGTGGTTTCCAGGCGATTGAGCACAGAAAAAGTCATTAACACTTTAATATCATGTTCTTCACCCCGTCCTCTCTGCACTTACTTGGTCCTCACACCGCCTCACAAATCATAACTCTCCTATATCCTGCACACCCCCATCAGTATGATATCATTCCTTACCGTGACAAAATAGTTTTAGAAATATTCTGCGCTTTCAGTTCTTATTTCTTTTCTTTTCATTATTTCCATCAATCAATGCAGTTTTACTTCCAACATCAGCTTTTCATGGAAAATTCTTAGGCTATCAATGATCTATTATGGCAAAATTAAACTTTGCATGTTCTCTTTATTTTGAACTTATTTGTATAATTTCAGCTTACTGAGCATCACTCATTCTTGAAACTGGTGTCACAGTCCTTGGTTTCTATTCTTTGCTAAATATTTCCCTACTCTTTCTCTGATGAAACGCTCTCAGTGTACTTAAAATGTTCTTTGTCTCTTGCTTACCTTTTGAATATTGATGACATTCTAAATTCATACCTTGAATTACAAGTTTCTGCTTTCTGAAAGGCGTAACTTACACACACTGACTATACTGGACTGTAGATATTTCTTTTCCACCATCCTTCTCATAAAAATAATTGTCTTAGTTACTTTTCTAGAGTCAATGGTTTGCAAGAGAGCAGATTTAATACAGGACACTGACAAATTACAACAGTCACACACAAGCCAAATGCAGGAAGAGGACAGAACATCTGTCTATGCACTGGAGACCCGAAAGATCCAATCAAGGGCTGGGAGCCCAGGGCAATGTCCCATGTACATCATGTCTACACTAAATGGCTGAAGAAATCTATACCAGAAACAGGATATGATGCTCACAGCAGAGAAGAAGACCAGAGCTCCCCAAAGCAAACAAGAGCCACCCTCAACAACAGCAAGGTCCAAGGCCCCAACCTCCTCCTGCGACGAGAACAGCTGAGTCTCCTTCAGGAGAACCAGCCACAACAGAGCTTCTCCTGGGAAACAGGCCCCTCCCATCTTCTGCTCCCATTCTCCTTTATGTTGTGTTGGCAACAATCCTCAGGTGGATCCTCTACGCCCAAGACCACACCGATTCAGTCCAGCTGGGTGTTCCTGCTCAAACTGACCACAATAAGTCCACCAAAATAATTTTGTACATATGCGTGTGTTCCATACCCACACACAAACCAACTGCACATTTGTCATTGTAAGGAGCGCCTCTAGTATTTTTTTTTAATTTTATGATTTCAAATATTTACCACAATGCGTGCAGATAATAATTTAGAAGTATTTAGGTTAAAATAGAAAACTATGTATTTAACTTTTATCAAAGTATATGTAAAATACCTGCAGATTACATGACCATCCTTTACCGAGACTATTTCTACAAGATGCATGTCACTGATTTTCAGGGAGTATAAGGGACCAATGGTACAGGGAAATTCATAATTGTACAGTGCCACAGAAGGCGAATGAATAAGAAAGAGAATATATAGAAAGTGTGATGGATACACACACACATATACACACATACACACACTCACGCACATATGAGTACATATATAAAATATGTACCTATATAAAGGGCCAGTGATTTTCGGTATCACATTAAGTGTTGAACACCTAAAGAGGTACAGTCCTCAAAGTAGTTTGATGGGAATGAAAGATAATGGTCTAGAGGCTGGGGATTGAGCTCAAGTGGTAGAGCGCTTGCCTAGCATGTGCAAGGCCCTGAGTTCGACCCCCAGCACCACCACCCCCTCAAAAAAAAAGAAAGAAAGATAAAGGTCTGAAAGTGAAGCACCAGCAGGAGGCTGCCCATACAACCTTGATCTCGTGTCTCAGTGCAAACATCGATTTCAAAGAGCATCAGATGGAATTCTTGCTCAATTAACTTACCAGCTGCCAGAGATACAAGATGTCTATATCTGGTAAAATTTCTAAGATTAATTCAATATACAGTCTTACAGAATTCCTTGCTTGCATATACTTCTGAAGATCAAAAACATTCATACAGAATGAATAAAGGTTTTCATCCTGGGAGTCTCCGAGAAACTGTCATGGTAAAAGCTGTTACATGTGGGGTGTGAGAATTGCAATTTGGGGAGCAGAGACTCCACTACAAACCAGAATATGTTCCTTTGTGAATCTGTTTAGAAGGCCCTTTAAAGAGGAAAAAAGTGGAAGCTCAAATAGGTTGTTTGTCAAGAATTATATTTAGGCAACAAATTGACTTCTGTGGCTCATTGTTCCAGCACAGGAGCTCAGACTCTGTCTTAGGAGAGAGTGTAGTTTGTATGACCATCAAGATGTTTCTTCCAAGCAAATGACTTTCTTTTGGCACATCAGAAAGTTCACAGTGTGGTCGCCACAGCACAAGTTGGAGCCTGGATCACAAAAATGGAATTAATGGTGGCAACTTTCTTTTGCACCTTCAAATAGCCAAAAAATAAATCTATACGTTGTGAATATTTAAATTCTGGTCTGTTGCATTTTATTTGTATGTGTTCCTAGACCTTACAGGTAAGCATGTCTGGTAGTGAAGAGACCAGGGTCTACTCTGAAAGCCTCAAATTTCTCTAGGCTTTCTTGTCCACAAGAACAAAATTGGCCTGGGTTGTGTCAACATGACAGGAAATTGTGCAGGCAAATGTACTGTTGCACTAAGGACTCTCTTCAGTTCGGGAAACAAACGATTTTTATTCAAATGGAATGATACCATTATAGCATTTTAACAAATAATCTCATTCTACAGTTTTACCTATCCTCCTTGAGGGATATTATAAAATAAAATATTACTCTAAATGATTATAAATTATGCGGATTCAGTTTTCAGAAATAAAAATGACGTGATTCTCAATGCTTTGGTTCCCGAGCACGCTTTACTTTCTGTCTTCATTGTGTTTAGTTGACAAAATCTGCTGTGTTATGGTACCAAAGTAAAATTTGCAAATTCTGCCATTAAAAATATAAATTTACTGAAAAGGAGACATGACTACTAGAGTGGGGAAGGAAAAAATTGGTAGCGTGATAATAACAGTTTTATACTAATTCACTGACCTGAATTTATATCTTTTATTTAGTTGCTAAATGTGTTTTGCCTGTAGGAACAGCAATGGTGCACCATAGTGATGCTATTCAGCCATGCAGAATCCTAGATACTTTGATTCAGATTTCTTACTCCATGGTGGTTATATTTCACCAGCATTTCAATAACAAGCTATACATTTGCTCACGTAAGCGCTTGATTTCTGCTTATATGATAAACTCATAGAAACAGAGGAAGCTTTTTTAATTGAAGAGCACCCCACATATGAAAAATAAGTTTACAAAGAAAAAATTTTATTTTTACTCATATAAAATCCCATACTGAGTATTTACACTACAAGCGACTTTAGTATTATACAGAAGTCTTACAGGCTGTAAAATGATTTAAGTAATGAAGTGATCAGCCTCATGCATATGTACAATAAAAGCTTTGTATATGTATTTGAGATAATTAAAGGGATAGTCTCTTTCCAGCTCTGCTGAATGTGGATTAATTGGTCATATTTTAAGTCCTTTATAGATGATAGTTTGCATCTACTGAAACAAATCTAAAGCCATAATGTCCATTTACTCTGAGGTTTTACATATCATTGTCATTTTTTTCATCTCTGTGGTGAACATGCACTATTCTTTGGTGAAACAAATACCAATTCTCCCAGGAAATTCGTCTTAACTCTATTTGGTCACTCCTCCGTGACAATCTTGCTCTTCATGACTGGTTTCAGACAGAATGTAGCATTTTCCAAAATATGAATCATGGGTCACATGCACCACAATCTCCTGGACATTGGTTTCTTTCCTTCACATGTCCCAGGAAAGAAAGGATGGATCAGACAAGCCCTCTTGAGCAGCAGCCTTGGTCAATCTTTTGCCCAAACCAGGTTGACTTCAAGTAAATAGTAGGAATTCAGTCAATTGATTAAATGGGTTTTATAAAATCTGAATGCTTTACTGTTGGCATGATACTGATGTTTGTAAGATGTTGTCTTGGGGATACTTTTAGCTTTTATCTGTACATATTAGTTGATCTGTTGTAATTTGAGCCACCTTAAACAGTCGCTTTCTTGAGCACATTGCCACTAAGAGGATGAAGCAGGCTGATTTTTAAGTATACAAAATTTTATTACAGAAATTCACTGTACTTGTTCACATTTAGAAGACAAAGTGTTCATATAAAAAATTGTTGGCCATTTCTGCAAAGTTTGGGAAAAGAAGAGATAATCTAACGATGAAAAGAAAAACAGGAAATCCCACATTTTGTTCTGTTATCATCAAGAAATGTTTTCTGCCATTTATTAAAAAGTCACAACATATGATAATTTAATCTGTATTCTTTTAAAAATCATTAAATTTAATTTTTAGTAATTCCAAGATTTGAATAAATACTTGCTTGAATATGCCATTGTGAAATTGCTCATTAAGAAAATCAAATAGCCTTATTTATTTTATTTTTCATTAAGTTTGTTTTTCTTATATGGTGAAATCTGTGTTCCATATAAATGGATGCTTAGTGATTTCAATAAATCAAGGTACTAATGAAAAGGATATATCCAATTCAGGATCAGACACTATCAGTCGGGTGGCTTTTATGGGTAGAATCCTTCACATGGGCAGCGCTCTCCGTGTGCCTGGTGACAAGATTTCTGCTGCTTCAATGACTCACACCATCACTTACTTTTAAATCTTTTTAGTATGTGCTGTCTACAGTGATGGGAAGACATGTAAATAACTAAGCAACATTTGCAAACACACTTGACCTTAGCTTTCTTTATATTTTTAGAATAACATTTAACAAATGTGTACCAGAAAGCTGTGTATAAATACAAATTCCCTTTATTTGATTGATTTATTGCTCCTGACCACAAAAGTTATAAGATTTTAAGATTTTTCATAACTTTGGATTCCAAAAGCACTTTGCAAAGACTGAGAAGATAATGAAATATTTTACATGATGACTGTTTTGTCTTATGAAATCTATGTGGGTGAACTAAGTTCACTGAGAATGTAGATTGTGCACAACACTGACCTGATTGTGTACATACATTAGCCTGTTAATGCTCTTTTTCAAAAAATTCATGATACACTGCAGCATTTCACAAACAATATAACTTATTAAAGATCATGTTTATTAATAATTTATGCATTACTTATTACCTAAAATACTGGATTGTATAAAAATACCTGTACTGTAAATATATAGCAAACATTAAAGTGAAATTATGTACATGTCATCAACTGTAAATATATCAATAGAAATGCATACTTTTAACATATTGCTAATGGGTTAGAGTTCTGGTGGGATGCAGCTCTAGATGACTCTTACATAAAACTCACTATGGAATCATAATATGAGCAATTATACTGTACCTCCCCAAAATAAATTTATACTTTTAAACTCTAAGTAAGTGTGTCAAAGATAAATCTTATTTAACGCAAATTATGAAAGTTCGTATAATAGTATAGGTCATGACCAATTTATCAAATATTCTAATATGTTATTTTGTTTTGAGTGCTTTTTTTCTGACATGTAAATGCAGATACACAGTTTAAGTGAAGCTGAGGTAAATTTTCCACATTTTATAGGCATATGTAGTCATTTAATATTGATTGTCTATGTTAAACTGAAATCCTTTATGATTCTATTTTATAAATTCAGATAATAAATCAGCCTTAATGTTGGTTTAAATGAATTATCTTTGTAATTATAAGTAATTCATATTAGAGACACTTATGACCCCCAGATAAAATAATGGCGGTAACCTAAGTACAGCTGGATAATAACCAGGCAAATTACAACAGGTGACTTTATGTAATATGATTTAAAAATAATTATTTCTTTACTCATTTATGTCAGAAATATTCGATTGCCTACTGTGCTCCATGTCCTTTGCTAGATATTGAGAATATAACAGTCAAAAAATTTAAAAAGACCTTGTTTCTATTTTCAAATTCCAAAATGGCACTCATTATTGGCCGTGGACACAGTCTCTATTTTCACCATTATGTGAAGGTTAAAAAATTCTAAACAGTCCATGTAGAATATGTTAGATGAGAGTGTTTTATTTTTTTTTTAATTCAGGATAATATGTTAACACCCTATACATCATTTGTTCTGATTTCTTAGAAGCCGTAATTATGTTTCAGGAAATGGGAACTGGTTCAAGTTTCAACCATTGGTGGTTTAAAGTCATCAGCCTTATTGGGAGTATTTCACACACACACACTGAGGGCTCCCTATCACTGGCCTCCGCACACTCTGTTGCTAACCATTATTAGTGGAATAGCAAATGCTGAAGGTAGCAGGTAGACAATGAGTATAAAGACAGAGTAAGTTGTATATATTATTTGAGAAAAAATCCAAATGAAAAATGCTCACTGGTTACTCAATTTGTCATCTAATTACTTTCATTTTAGTTCAGCTCTGTACTTGTGCAGTCCACATACACAACCAGTGGAAGGGACCCCTTCTTATATCTGTTAAAACCAATTCCAAAGTGTGTTCTTTCATAGTTTTAATCCTAATTCCTCTGTCTTTTCTATTTTATATCCAAATTTATTTTGTCTTTTTCAAGAAACATGGACATTGATGTAACCTATTACAAAAATTCCCTATATTGATTCAGTGAATCATGGTAGGTGATTTACAATTCTACACTGATTATTTAACAAATGTCAATTATTACTTATTTGTGCTATTAACATTCTAATTGCTACACTTATTAACAATAATAAAACATATGCTCAAGGATATTGATTTACTTTTTCATTTTTGCCAATAGCTACAAAATATACATGGGATTTTTAAAGAAAAAATAATAATGGACGTTTATGTTTTACTATTTAATAAAGTGGTAATCATTTGAGGCAATCATGCAAAGTAATTTAGGTACACTGTCTCATTTAGTCCTTAAAACAACTCAACAAGATGAGTATTATTGCTATTCCTATTTTATAAATGAAAAAACTGAGCTCAAAAATACTGATGACACCTCAGTTAAGGGTTCCAGTGTGGTCCTGACAGAATACCAGTTTTCTAGTCATGATCTGCATCGTGAGCTGGCCCGAAAATGAGTCGCAATAGTACTTTGTAAAATGTCTTCAAATATTAAGATCATTGTTTACTGGAGTTTGTTAGATTGACTGGAGAAGAAGTTAAAATTAAAAATGTGCTTCTTAACATTTTCCACTTTCTATTAAAACATTCTAAATTTGTTTATTAAGATACATAATACATTCAATTAAAATTTTGGAGACTATATTTTGTGTGCCAAAGAGCGGGGATTCATTACATTACATTACATAAATGATTCAAATGTATTCTAGATCTGATCTAACTTTCAAGCCAAAGAAATTTCAAGGGAAATATTAAATTGTTTGGGCTGTTCCAAAGCGTCACATTTCTAAATATTCTTTGTATTTCAAAAGAATTGGCCATATTGTGAATCAATCAGTCAAAAAATGCAGCTTTATCGTAAGATGAAAATACTAGTTTAAAATGTTTATGCTTAAATGTTTTTCAATTGTGAAATACCTGTGAACAAAATATATCACATGAATCATTATTAGGATATTTTAAAATTAAAAATCCTTCATATATCTTTGTACTATAGGATTAATTAAAAGTTGGATTATTTTTTACACATAGGATTTTAATGAAATATTCAGAAATTCAAAAACATTAAAATAAGGCTTCCTAATTTGTATATCTTACACTTTGTATTATTTTGGCGCACACACAGACCCACTTACATAAAGTCACATACAACTTTCCTATTTCCATATCTTTGAAAGATGATATTTTTTCATATTGAATTATTCATAGCATCCTAAGGCTAATTTATACGTGAAAGAAAAGAAAAATGTAACTCTTGCTCATAAATCTTTATTTATGACCAGAAATCTAAAAGATTTATAATCACTACATTATGGCAAGTTTCTATCATATGATGTATTAACTTGCAATCACGCCCTTAAGTCAAGAAGCCTGTGATAGTGCATAAATCACAAGACACGTGGCGTGGACAGAAATTGCTTGGAGTGATCGGATTTACACGCTGGACATGGGGTGCATGAGCTAAGTAGCCTGCTCAAGTCTGCAGATTGGCTGAGTAAGTTTTATATCATTCTGAGGTAACATCACTTACTCTTCATCCATAAGAAAATCACGTGAATAGATATTCAAATTAAGAAGCTTAATTCTGGTATTGATTTATGTCGCTCATGCATATAGTGAAGCTTCAAGAAAAATATAGTTTTTTGCCTGAAATAAAATAGAACTTTCTTAGCCTAGAGCACAAGAATTTTCAGAAATTACAATCACGGTTGTATGGGTTTGCTTGTATTTTCTATTGCAAGAAGCATACTGTGTTTAGACACAATCAGGATAAATTAGGGAACTTATTTTTAATTTAGTGTGCCTCTTGTAATACATGACGTATCTCTGTACTTTTATCACATACTTGCTATGTGATCTTGGACAAGTTGTTTTATCTGTCTCTGCGCCTCATTATCATACTGCTATAATGAAAACAGTAATCATGTTTTGGGAATATTATAAATGTTAGGTATTTAATACATGTAAACTATTTAGGATAAAATTGGTTTGGGTTTGGGAGGCCTCAACTGTTGTTTGTGTTTTGTTTCAATTTATTTTGTTTCATTTGGATTTGTTTCGAGTCAGGGTCTTGCTATGTTGTCTTCATACCTTAGACTTCTGAATAGTGGGGACTACAGTTGTGCATCATTTTGGCTGATACAGAAAAAAAATGGCATAAATAAGCACTGAATAAAATTGAAATACTATTCCTCAGAACTAGGCTTGTCTACTAGAAGCTTTAATCTCTTCTATAGCAAAAGTGGAGAATACTGGTCCTTAATTTCCTGTTTTTAAATTTTTTCCCCTACCTTCAAGGCTTTGCACTTTTCTTACCATTTTATCGTCTCTCTATAATTTTTATTGTAAAATATTTGCAATATCATTTATTAAATGTTTTAAATTGCCAGACACAGTGACACATGCATATAATCCCAGCACTCTGGAAGTCCAAGAGAGGACGATCCCAAGTTCAAATTCAGCCAGGATAATTTAATGACTTAACACAACCCTGTTTCAAAATAAAAACGATAAAAAAGGTCTTGGGGATGTAGCTCAGAGAAGAAGCCCTAATTTAAATCCATAGTATCACAAAAAAATTTTTAAAAAATCCTTTTAATTCATTATGAAAATTTTTTCATGCACTACTCATTTGGAAAAAACAAAAGAGAAGCTCATTGTTAGCATTTGTTTAATTTTACATAAACTTATTCTTTGAGACTGAAGCAAATCTGACTGGTTTTCAATATGACAATAAGGTGGTATATAAAGTATTCTTGGAGTTATTTCTAAACATTAGGACTATAATCTGTAAATTGTCTTGGGCATATGCTACAGTCCCAAATGCTGCCAGGTAGTATTCTTGAGAGCAATGGAAAATGGGTTAAACTCTCTAGAAGGAAGTAATATATGGATGATTTTCAAAACTACAATATAGTTGAGTCTTCTTAAGTTAGTTCATAGTTCAAAAGAAAAAAATGACTAAAGAGGTATTTTGACAAAATGTTAACATATTGCCCCTCTATAATACTGCTGTATTTATAGTAGATACTTTAAGTATAGAGTAAAGATGCTTTCCTAAATACAAGTGATGTCCTAGGGATACTGATTTAAAATAAAATAATATATATTCTTGTCTTGTGTACATACTCTTTGGGAAACATCATTTTTAATATTCTATAAAATGAAAAACTGAGTATTTTATGGTAGATTGCCAGAGACTGACATTTTTGAAGAGTGAAATTACCATAAAAAGTGGCCAGGAATTTCTTCTGATCATCGGTCCTGTCTTGAGTACCTTTCCTGCTCTTAAACCACGATAAAGTGTGACGACTTTGACTTCCACCTCTTAGAGCATCCTTCACTTACTCTCTCACCACGTGTCGTCCACTGGTCATTTTGTCTCGTTTGTTCCCTCAGAACAACCTTTCAGAACTGCAATGAAGACTATCTGAAGTCTTTTTTGTTTGTTTTGAGATAGTGGGGATTGAACCTTGGCCCTGCTGGACTGTAATCCTGGCCTTTTGTATTTACATTTTATTTTGAAATAGGGGCTTATGAAATCGCCCAGGATGGTGGTGATCTTGAGATCCCCCTGGTTTAGCCTGTGGAACAGTGGAGATTACAGGTGTGTGCCGCTTGGCCATCTTTATTTGAAGTTCTTTAGTGAATGGACAAATAGATTTCAAGATAGATGCGCAGTGATGGAATTACAGATATAAAAATGAGTACAATGCAAGATGCTCATGCACCTCTTATCTCCAACCACGATGCCACGTGGGGGCAGAATACTTGTTCTTCTCTCCTTTTTTCTCTTAAATCTGTTTTGCAAGTGTTGACCAGAAGCTTAGGAAGCTCTCTTCTATTTATATGTTTAGTGCCTCTTGTCTGAGGAAAACAATAATTCTTTCATAGTTAAGAAACAGTGGGATGCTCAAAGATCATGTCAGTCTCCAAGACCTTTCTTAGCAGTTTCCTGATGAGGCAAGTACACTTCCCTGATTTATAAGGAGAAAAAGAAGATGGAGAAAGAAATTAAGATGTGCTATGTACCGGCTTCACACAACAAGTGTAAAGATTATTTTCTGCAAATATGTACTAATAAGAAGAATAAAATAAAATTCAAAAAAACCTCATGCACCCTTTTTTATCAGGACAGAAAGGAGTATAAGCAATTTACATGGTAATAAATGATTTCGGGAAAAATGAATGACACCGAACTCTCAGAAAATAGTTTGTGACTAAATTATCCTTCATTGTAGAGAAGGGATACAAATGCTTTGGGAACAAAGTTCGGCTAACTGTGCAGCCACAGCCTCTTAGCTAATCTCTCTGGGCTGCCCTTGGAGAAGATGAAAAATCTGATTGAGCAGGCAAAAACGTTTATCTCTTTTCTTCCTCAGTGACTAACACTCCTTGGTTATTTGATGGCTTTCCTAAGGACAGGGGTTTAAAACAATCGTATCTCTTTTCAAAGAAGATTCTTCATACCTGTACATGATGTATCTTGGTCCCCCACCCCTTCTTCACCCTTCCCTTCCATTCCCCCTTTTCTTATTTACAGCAGGTTTATTTACATTTTTCCATTTTCTCCCTTTTCCCTTTTCCCTTCCTTCTTCTCCCCTTTTTCCCTTTCTAGTTCTCTTTTCTGAATATTATCTTTCTTTTACCTAATATCTATTAAGCCTCTGTCTTTATGTACACTTACAGTTTCTCATATCAGAGAAACAATTTGATGTGTACTGATGAGTGACTGATTTACTTCACTTAAGAGTGTGTTCTCAAGGTGCATCCATTTACCTACAAATGATTCTACTATATCCTTTTTATAGCAGAGTAATACTTTGTTGTATAGAAAAACCACATCATCTTTAGCCATTCCTTAGTTGTTGGGCATTTGGGTTGTTCCCAAGACTTAGCTATTACAAATTGTGTTGCTGTGAACATGGCTGTGCATGTATCTCTATGGTATGAGGTTTTCAATTCTTCTGGGAAGATACCAAGCAGGGGAATAGCTGGATCAAATGGAACCTCTAGTTGTAGTTTTTTGAGGAATCTCCATAATGATTTCCATAGTGGTTGCACTACTCTACATTCCCACCAACAGTGCAGGAGGGTTCCTTTTTCCCCACAGCCCCACCAGCACCTGTTGTTGGTTGATTGCTTGATAAAATCTGTTCTTTCTGGAGTGAGATGGAATCTTAGTGTTGCTTTAATTTGCATCTTTCGAATGACCAGTGATGTTGAACATTTTTTCATATGTTTATTTGCCATTTTTATTTCTTCATCTGCGAAATATTTATTCATTTCAGATGCCCATTTTTGAATTGGGTCTTTAAATTTGGGGGGTTTGATTTTCTTTTTTTTTGAGTTCTTTATATATTCTAGATGTCAGACCCTTGTCTGAGGGACAGGTGGCAAAGATTTTTTCCCAGTCTGTGGAATTTCATCATATACAGGTACAAAATAACTGATAAATGTGATCATTACGTATACAATGTACCAATACATGTGCTTGGGAAAAAAATTTAAAAAAAAATTTAAAATAAAGATTCTTCACCAATCAGGAAGCATCAGATGAGGCCTCTACTTGCACTTCAGTTCCAAAAATAGAATGGATCAAAGATAATCTGGAGATAGAAGTGGATAGATATAAAAGCCATCCTAGGCCACAAGTCTGACTCTTGATGTTCCAGTGGACCAAGTCTGGCCACTTGTCTCAAAGGCCAATAGAAGAGCTAAATAGTGCTGGTAGCAGGAAGAGAAGTTATTCTCAGTGTGGCCACACTGGGGAGAAAAACGGTACTCTAATGACTTAAACTCTATCACTCCAAGCTCCAAGCGGCTAACAACCGACTCAGGTTACACAGCAAGGGTTGCAGGCTTGCACAGCTGACCATCTCGGTCAGGCCTTGGTCTCGTTGACTGCTATCTTGGGAGAGGAGGGACATTGTTAGCCATGAGAAAGTTCCTAGGATGTGGTTTTGACTCACAACACGTTCATCCTGTAATTGTTCTCTTCCTACAATCCAAGGCATGAGAATGAGAGAGAGAACAAATCACAATGCAAGGTGGGGGTTGGGTAGGCTTTTAGGTCTATGGCAATGACTGTAGACTTCTGGGCACTGCCCCAGGGGTTGGTAACGAACCCCTGGAAAAGGTGGCAGGTGAAAATATTCTGTTCATTGTGATGACCCAGAAAATCTTGAACATATCTGCATTACTCTTCAGCTTTGAAAGGAGAAGATTTCCAGCATGGGACAAGCAAACGATTAACATGTCTGTTTGCGGAATAGAGCGGGAGTCTCACCCAAAGCTTAGAGCAGCAAAGGAGACAGAGGCCAAGCTGCGCTTCCATTCTGCTCCTGGTTTTGCCCTGGGTGCAGGCAGACCTAAGCAAAGAGCGGGTGACTCAGCTAAAGCAGGCAATGCCGGGTCCCAGTGTGGTGTTGGGAAAAAAGACTTCAGAAAAGACCGAAGGTCAGAAAATTCCTTCTGCACGCTTTTTTAATCTGCTAATATATTTCTTCTCATGTCTTCTTTCCTTGTTTATTTTTTAAAGTATAATTCTAATTAGTATTGGCTCACTTTGATCTCTTATAAATGAACTCTGAAGTGGCACACAGTTATCTGTCACCATGTCATAGATTTTTCTTCTCTGGTGTCAAAAATATTCTACTGATTTAGTTAAATGAATGAATGAGTTTGACCTTTTTTTTTCAATGCAACCCACATTAAAAAATCAACATTTTGTTCATTGACTTTGACCTTACACAAACACCTCCATCTGCACACATAAATATATGAAAGAATGCTAGCCAAAATCCTATAGAGGTTCCATAGTCAACTATTCGTTATAAGCTATTTTGACCACAATATTCTTTCCTAAATAATAGAGAAAAAGAAACATTCATGTTGCTTTAAGTACAAAATTGCCAAACATTTTGAAATCAGTAAATTTAAATTCTTAAAGAAGCCTACTATATAGGATAAATGTCATAAATAACATGAGAAATGGCTGTGAATAAACATGTTAGCTCATGTCACATCAGTATTAATATATTATTAAAGGGTAAATGGAAACTAATACGTGTTCATAAAATACTGTATGGAGTAAGCCAGTTTTGAAAATTTTGCCATGAGAATTATTATTTTGGAGTTCAAAAAAAAAACCTACAATTTTAGTAATGTATCTCTTTACTTTCGAAGATCCATAAGTAACTGGCTTGGGAACCAGAAATACAGAACCCCGCTTGGGGCAAAGAACTATTGTCATTCTTGTTCTGTGGCTCTGACCCTTTCCTGGGGCATCGTCAAGCAACTCTTGGTTATTATGTGTTCAAGAAAGGATGCCAAGGGAGTGGCTCTGAATTTGTTGCTAACTAGAACGTTAGAAAGACAGCAATAAATAAAGTTAGAAATTTATGTGCCATTAATTGTGCCATATTTTAAAATCATTTCTTATTTATTTTATTCATATAGCTAATGTTTCTCTGTCATAATTGTTCTACAAATGCTGTACCTTAATCTCAAAATCTGACCGTGTTAAAAACTATAAAAGGAATATCTTGAAAAATCTGCCTAAATCAATATACAGTAGTTCACTGAGGGAGGGGGGTGAAGAGAGGGGAGGGGAATGGGAAAAGAGAAGCAGCAAGATAATCCATGTACAGGTATAAATTCCCTATGATTACTGTCAGCATTATGTACATCTAAAATGCACCATTAAAATGAAATGAAAAGAAGAAAAGCCAAAAAAAAATCGCATTAATTATATATTTAATAAAAATCTAATGAATGTCAATATAAAAATAACTACCATAAAAGAAGATGCTCTAATACCTCCACAGGCTTTTTATTCATAGATTTACACAGCCATGAAATCAAACAGACAGATCGTCAATATAAACATGTTTTATTACATTGTCTATCTTCACCAGATTTGTTGCTAGACAACGTTGATATTTTCTGATAGAACTGAAAACAAAATGGATAAATAGAATGTGAAGATACTTTTAACAAGACTCAACGGTTTACATAACAAGTGAGATTTTAAAATTGCATTATTTTCGGGGTTCTGAGCTCAGTGCTTCCCGATAATGTTACAGATGCGGGGTGAAGAGACGACATGAGCCAGGTGTCATGGCACAGGCTTACCATGCCAGTATTGGGAAAAGATAAACAAGGAAGATGGTGTCGGGGATTTAGCTCAGATGGTAGAGCACTTGCCTAGCAAGCATAAGGCCCTGAGTTCAGTCTCCAACACCCCCAACACCCCCACCCCCAAACAAAGAAGGAAGATTACAGTTAGGAAGTCAGCAGTGGATGTGTCCCCTGGCGAGCACAGCACTCCGTGGTCCAATCGTGCCCCGAAGTTCCCCTCTAAACACACAAGCCTTCTGAGCCACACCATGACTACAGATTATAACACAAAATAATCCAGAAGAAAAAAGACACACTTACTTTTGTTTGTAATTCCAACTTAAAATCTTAAGTAATTTATTTGTATACAAAGGAAAGTTGGTTGAGCTAAATTTGGAGTCAAAAAACAAGGGTTTTTTTTGTCATTTTTTTAGATTCACACTCATAAAACAGCTGCCAAAGAGCTTCCAAACACTGAAGTCAGAATTCCCCTTCTATTGTTCCTTATCTATCCTGATAAAATGCAATAACAGGCAGGATTCCCTTTATGAGCCAACCTGTTTAATTTCCATCCCATCCTTCTTTCCTACCTCAAGTCCAAAACAGCACCTAAAACAAGACTGTGCTTTGTGACTTAAGGAAAATATAGGGTGTGTTTTTTATTGTTTAATGAACAAAAGTATAATCAGGACACTGCTGAATTGTAGAACTATGCAGTTTATCATCTAGGAACAGAGAAGGGAAGACTTGCACAGCAAAACTTAATGACTGTGCCTCAAGACCAATAATATGCATTGTCTTACTTGGAACCCACAAAATCCAGAGAGACAACTGGCATTAGAAAGAGGAACAAACTACACTGGAGAGAGAACCAGAATTCTCCCTGCCCTGGGGCTGGCTGATTACACATGGAAGACAATCTTGGCCTTTCCTTCCATCTCCTTTTGCCCCACCAGGGTATCTGCATAGAGCTGCTTTCTCAGAGGCCCATAACAAAGGTCTTCCTGCCCATTTACTGCAATGGTGGGGCTGTGAAAACAAGAATAAGTAAATTCTGAACGGATTCAGAAATCAGAATATTAAATTAGACTGGACTAAGTTTTAATAAAGAATGTAACCAAACATGGGATTTAAATATTAAAATGACAATATCTTGGTGCTAATGAATGGTTCCAAATAGCACACAGAATTGTTTCTTAAAAAGGCATTACCGTCGAGTAGCTATCTATCATCTCCTTTTCCCCCTTTTTCACCACTTTTAAATAAATTGTCCTCTAAATAAATTGTCTTCTCTTAATTTAAACTTGGTTTCTTTAATTCTTTACTGTAGCTAGGTTTACGATCACCGAGAAATATATTTTCTAGCAGGACACAGTCCACCTCCAGACATAATATTTTGGGGCGTTGGCCGGGAATCTTAACAGGAGAAGACATCTGAATACCGCGGCCAAACCCCAAATGGTCATACAGATGAAATCTGCCATAAAGCTGCCAGACGTCTGTCGATGCCCATCAGACAAAACCTCCCCGCTGAAGATTCCTATCCACTACACCCCATCCTCAACCCCATTCAGCTCGAAGAAGCCAGATGGGTCTTTGCCCGTTTCCCCAAAAGAAGTTGGATATTTTTCTCAGAGTGGGGAATGTAGGGACAGGGGTCCCCATAGGTAGAGAAAAGATAGGGTAAAGGCCTCATTAGACTCAGAAAGCTGGACAGCTATAATCAAATAGTTAGAAACATAAAGGCAGCCAGATTCCAACAGTCAGAGAGACAAAGGCAAAGAGACTGGTTCCAGGAAGGTCCCCAGGTAATCTGATTAACATGAAGAACACAAACTCCCCCTTTTGATTCTTACATCTCTGCACTACCTGGCCCTAAGCCACCCACCTGTAATTTCAAAGAAAAGCCACATAGAAATCGAGGCACAGATAACTGATAAGTCCAGGAGGCACCCAAATTCCAAGGGCCGACCCAAGGGAAAACCTCAATAAAAAGGGGCTACAACGAAAGGCCCACGAGTATTTCGCTTTCGAATGCTCCCTACTCATCCAGTAGCTATCTATCATCTTCTTTTCCCCCTTTTTATCACTTTTAAATAAATTGTCCTCTAAATAAGTTTTTAAAAGGCATTATTACTATACCTCACTAAGTTGAAACTGCCTAATAAATTACCAATAAGCTGATAAAGTATATTTTGCTAATTCAGAATTCTTGAATATGTTTCTCCATTGAGCAAAGATCATTACAATTTTCTATGAAAATCATGCATGGCTGTACTCAATATAAGAATGAATATTAAGAGTAAGTGTCATGTACATGAAGGCAAACTTACTATATTTTATAGTGATACATTTCTTTCAGCTCAAATGATGATGTTGGTTTCAGATGTTTCATTGAAATACTGCACTTCTGTACATGGAAAATATTATGGATGGTTTATGATATTTCACACATTGTAAGACAGTGTACTTCAACTTTGATTGTGATTGTTTATAGTTCAAATTTTAAGTGAATATTTTATTGTATTTTGTCAAATTTATGTTTCTAGCAGTACTTTGTGAAAATGATTCCTAGTTGTGAATTATCCTGTCTGTTACAACTTGCTTCAAATTTTATTAAATTGCTGAACCAGCTAGATATGTTATGTTTGACTGTAAGCAGATATTGTCTTTGTCAAAAATATATATTTTGTAAGTATTACTTACTGTTTTGCCAAGAACAGGCAGTGCCATTTATATGATATATATGAAATAATATTAGGCAAAGTTACAAACCCTAAGTTATCTTAGACATTTTACTATCCTCGAGACAACCTATTTTTGATTCACTGTTTTCATTAAATTCTCTTTCCTGCAAAATATTTAACTATAATACCGTTTATTTTTACTTCTCTCTGTTCTGAAGGGACTCACTTCTATTTGGTATCTAGCATATAGTAATCTGACAGTTTTATTTTGTTTTGTTTTAAATTTACAAAACATGTTTGTTTTTTCTTTCAATTCTATCTTGACAAAAAAGTTTACATAAATATATTTTATCACCCAAGAGAATAAAATTACACAAAAATTATTTTGAAAATCTGTGTGGAATACAGAAATGCTACTATAACAATTTTTTTTTTTTTTTTTTTTTTTTTTTTTTTTTTTTTTTTTTTTTTTTTTTTTTTTGTGCTGGGGATCGAACTCTGTTCCTTGTGCTTGCAAGGCAAGCACTTTAACTGCTGAGCTAAATCCCCAGCCCAGCTATAACAATTTTGTTCCATATGAAGTTCTTAGAAGAAATTTCTCAATTCACAACATAAACTTGCCTCTATTCATAATCATACATTTTAAGCTAGACTGACATAAATTTTTGAGTTCTTTTAACTAACAAAATTAATTTTTGCTTAGAACATTTGGTTTCTCTGTGTATTTTTTAAACAAGTATTACCCTATTTACTAGCAGAAATGACCCATGCTAAAATTCATCATTGAAAAAAAAGAAAATTCAGATTATTATAACAATATGCCTAGAAAAAGTATGCTGCTTTATAATTAACTGTATCCACCTATTCCATGCATGTGAATATTTTTTAAAGCTAGATGTATCTTAAAATATGTCTTGATGAGATATGTTAATTACAATAACAAAATTAACTCTATTAACAATCAGTATTATTTTCTCTGTTTCTCAGTATATAATTTTGAGGCTCATTCCTTAAATCTCATTTGTGATAAATTTGAAGATATAGGAACCGAAAGAAAAGTTGATTAATTTCATTGGACTTCATTTAATTATCACTGTTACCATTTCATTGCATGTGACAGACACTACGAGTTGATTTTATGGGGACGCTTTCATTTTCCTCCAGCAGAAGCTTGATTTTTTTTTTAAAGGGTCGATGTGCTCAAAAGTAGAAAATAACTCAAGCTTTCTAATCACTCTGAATTATCTTCAGTCCCGTTGCTAGTTCCTGCCCATTGGATTTAAAAGGAATTATGCTGGGGGCAGCTCTAAGAAGCTTTTTATTTCCTGATAAAAGAAATTGAAGTGCTCTCTACTTTTTTACTTCCTTAAAGCAGAAGTTTACTACAGTTAGAGAAACTGTGGAATGGCCATACAGAAAAAGAGTGATGGTGCAGATTGTGGTCACTTCATTAATATTTTAACCAAGATTGGAATGAACTTAGTCGTTAGTGCTATGAAATTGGGGACAATTACAATGTAATTAACTAGAACAACAACAAAAAAAAGTATATACTGATTAGAGTTGAATTGAGTCTCTCCAAAACAGAAATGCTAACTTGTAGTATCTTGGGAGCTGATGTTTTTTGGAAACAGTTTTCACAGAGGTAATCAAATTAACATGAGGTGAAAAGAGTGAGATACAACCCCACATGACTGATGCCCTTTACACGGGGGATAATTTAGCTGCATATGCAGAGAGAATACCATGCATTCAGGTGAGACTGGCATACAAAGATTGAGTTTTGCTGCTACAAACCGAGGAACTACCAGAAGCTAGGAAGGAAAACTGCAACAAATTCTTCCCAGCATCTTTAGAGTGACCATGTGTCTACTAACAGCTTGATTTTGGATTCTGACTTCCAGAATTATAAGACTATAAATTTCTTTTATTCTGAAGCACATGGTTTCTGTTACATCATTACCACAGAAATGTAATAGAATACTTCATCAATAAAAGCATTTTTTAAATGTAATTACTTAAGTGAAACATTTTTAAAACAAATCTTACTATTAAAAATCATTTAGTTGAGCACATTGTTCTCTATATAAAGAGAGCAATACATAAAACAGATCTTCTACAATGGGGTTCATATTAATTCTCAGTCTTCAAGAAAGTCTATAATAGAAAATCAGCATTTTTTCATTAGATTCCCATAGACTTAGGTAGCCATGAAATATCTTCAAATTTTAGTCCATTCATAGGACAACCTTCAGATCAGTTTACTTTGATGTCTTTATAATGCAATCACCTAATCTATTCTAGATCCGTGCCTTCTCATTCACTCAGTATAACAATATCATATGATTTATCCTTTGAAATATAGTCATGCTTTTCTCAAACTGTATATGATTCACAAATTGCTTTCTTTAGCAGAGGAAAATGTGAGCTCATTTCCTGCCAAACAAAGTAACTGCATAGAAAGACGTATTAAGATGGTGCAAGTTTTACCCTTTTACAGAAAAGAATATGCCATTAAAGTCATTTTTATTATGAAAGTTGAAATGGCAAAATTCTAAGGTTCATCTATTTCAAGATGACAGGTTAACAGTTAAACATCTAAGTAATGGAACCATCGTAGTCCGCAGACCTTGGATAGAATTAATTCTAAGGCATTAAACAACAATGATATTATTCTACATAAATCAAAATTGTATAGACATTATTTTGTTGCGCTCTCTTGATGGTTAAAAATTCTATTACTCTGACTTCAATCCCCGGTACCAAAAAAAAAAAAATTCTATTACTTCATATTAGTATGTGAGGCATATTAAATTGTTAGATTGTTTGAAGATATATTATTAAGTGACATCAATAAAATATGCAATCAAATATTTTCCAAATTGGTATTGCTAAAACTGTAGTCACATTAGGAATAGTGAAGGATTTTAAGACGAGCTTAGTAACATTTGTAACTGTTCCAAAGGGAAAAAGCAAAACTGTGTGTCTTCAATGGGTCTCATTTCCCTTCTAACTTCTCTGCATCTGTTACAGCTGTTTCTCAAGTGGGTTCCACAGAATACACCATCATTCGCCAAAGACTTTGTACTTGGATAAAGCCAGAAATGTTATGCACATTATTCTCCACTGAGAATTCACAAAATATATCAGCACATTAAGGCAAGGAAATAGTCTACTGCAGAAAAGCAGGAGCAACCTTGCCCAAATCCCGAGGTTCCCAAATTCATTCCACTAAGAAATGTTTCTTTTTCAATTAACCATTAAATCACTAAGCACTATTGTCTAAAAAGATGAGAATGTAAACCACAAAGCTTCAAGAAATTAGCATCTAGTAAAATATTTTTTATTGAGTGATGGTAGAAGAAGATCCTCATAAAATGTACTTCCAGAGAAAAACTTAACATTATATATGCCTTGCAATGGAAAAAGACTTGAATAGACATTGCCAAAATCGATTTGCTTAATGTCAAGGATCAGCTGTCATTTTCTTTCAAAAACCAGGCAGTGAGCAATTTAGGTGGTAGACTGCACTTCAACTCACAACTCCATTGTGATATAGTCAACTTATTATTACATAAACGCGGCTCTATTACAACTGTGTTCAATTTGTGTATACATAAAAATGATGTATATGATATTTCTTAACATATTGCTGCCAAATGTGTATATTTGTCTTTCCCACTATCATGTTTTCTTGTTCACTGTAATTTTTATAGATGGTTTCAAACTTGAGTAATGTCTAACTTCCAAATTTGTTCTTCAGAATTGTGTCTGCTCTTCTTTGTTGTTTGTTTGTTTTGTTTTTCCATATTTATTTTAGGATCGCTTTTCTGACAGCCACAAAAAATCTTACTAGAATTTTGTGAACAATATCACATTAAATCTGTACATTAATTTGGGAAGAATTAGCATCATAAAATATGAAGTATTGAATGAAATAAAAATAATAAATCTATAGTAATATAAAGAATGGTATTCATATTTTCATTGTCAAATTTTTCATTATAAAAACATAATACAAAATATTTTACCTAAAATGTTCATTTGGATTATTCCTATTTTTGACTATTACAAATAAAGAGTCTATACACATTTTTATACATGGTTTGGTGGACATTAGCACCTCCTTGACTATGTGGTTGGAAGATAATATGCCAGATAATTGTCTGATTACATACATATGGATACATATAGTGAATTTTTAAATTTTAAAAAAATATAGTACAAGATATCTTCACATTAATTCCCCACAAAATACTCCTACTTATTTAAACACACTTTTGGGGGGGTTATTTTTTATTAGAATATATTTTCGGTGTTGGTACATGTACATAATCCATTTTAGTTCCTTTTTTATTCCTTCTCTCCTCCTTCCCGCTCCTTCCCTCCACCCCTTAATCCTCTTCCCATTTGAGAAAGAGCTAACTCCCTCTTTCCTATTATCAATCTTTCATTTTACTCTTTATTTATATTTTGAATTTCTCATGTAACAGAAACCATGTGATATTTAAACTTACATATATGCTTTATTTCAATTAACATCATAGTCTCAAGGTGCATCAGTTTTCATACAAATGATTTAAATTTATGCTTCTTTATGGCAAAGTATTACTAAAATGTCAAAATACCACATTTTATTGATTCATTCATGTGTTGATGGACATATAGGCCACTTCCAAGATTCAAGTATTATGAATTGTAGTGCTATAAACATAGGTGTTCATGTATCACTGTAATGTGATGTCCTTAACTCTTTGTGAAAAATTATCTTGAAGAGGAATAGCTGGGTCAAATGTAATTTCTAGTTTTTCATTTTGAGGAACCTCCATACTATTTTTGATAGTAGTTGTATTAGTTTACATTCCCACAAACCATATAGAAGGGTTCCTTTATTCCCACAGACTTCCCACCATTTGTTATTATTTGATTTCATAATCATAGCCATTCTTTAATATGAAATCTCAGCATTGTTTTAATTTACATTTTTCCAATGGCTGGTAGTGAATATTTCTTCATATATTCATTGGACATTTGTACTTGTTTTGAGATATAACTATTAATATTGCATTAAATCACTAGCCAATTTTTTGATTATGTCTTTTTTTGGGGGGTGTCTAAAATTTTTTGAGTTCTTCATATTTTCTGGATATCCTTTGTCTGAGGATTGGTTAGTTAAATATTTTGCCTGTTCTGAAGGTTCTTTCTTAATTTCTGATACTTTGTCATTTCAATAGCCTTTCTGAGTTTAGTAGTTATTCTCCTCTTAATCTTATAGAAGTTAAATTTATATTCTCATTTTTCTCCCTTTATATATTGAAGTTGAGATAAAGGTCCTTAAAAGCATGTTTCAGCACCCTGTTTTCCTTAAGTGTTACACTTTATACACATGCCAATAAGGTTTCTTTTATATTCTCAATATGAAATATTAGAGTGCTTTGTTTTGTTGACAAGGAATTTTACACCTTGTAGAATTCGAAGAGCTAAGTCTCATCTCTATCTACTTATTTTTCTAAAATGTAATTAAATATAGTTTTAAATGTTATCCATCCCTTTAGAGAAGTTGTCCAGCAGCACATAATTTTTAATTCCTGAATGTTCCACTACTCAAATTCAGAATTAGTCAGTGAGGATTTGTAAAATTATCTAGCTATAAACCTAAAATCGAAACAAAACTGGTTTATAATCTTGGGGTAACAGTCTTACCATATGGCTCTAATATGTCCAGTTAATTATTTAAATCTGGCATGACAAATATACTTGGGATGAAATAACACCCCGAATATTTTTTTGAAACTATCATCACAAACATATCAACTTATTTTTCTCTATAATTTCATGATAAAGGTTATTCATGCTAAATTTAAATAAGGGTAAATACTCGAGAGAGTATAACCATATCAAGATGTTCTATTAGATTGATTTCCATCCAGTATTCATTAAACAAGGAGCAGCAGTTTAACATAATCATAGAGGAACTAATCAGAGGAGAAGTAAAAGCTTGAGATGAAAAATAAACTGTGAAATGCATGGAGACAGATCACTAACTTGAATGCACTGTTACTGTTGAGTCTATTAAAAAGGACACAAAGTATAGCATTTTGGGGGTAACATTGCAGTATTTATCTTTAAGAGGGTGGTATTAGATACACATGAATATGTTCAAGAAGTATTTAAATATATAAATTAATTTTAGAATGTACTGTAATCAGTATGGAAATGTACATTAGGTAAGCATCCCTTAAAGATACAATCTTTGCACTCTTTTTAAATTTTAAAACTTAGTGTGTTTCCTGTTTCGATTTTTTTACAAATTATGGTCTAGGTAAAAAAAAAAAAATGAGAAAAGTTCCTAGAACATTGTTGTGTCATTTTTCATCTTAAAATATATTTAACATAGATTACAAGTTAAGAACATCACAAAAATTGCTAATCTCTCTCAAAATTATGCTGATAATTTCTTTATTTTGAATTATATTAATGTTCTACTTTTCAATATTTTTGTTTCATAGTAATTTTCTTTTTATAAAGGCTTGTATGTGTACCGGCATGTTCATTTAAGCCAACAGGGAATTAAAGCAATTTGTGCTTAGCTTAGGTAGTTATTTCATTTATTGATAATTATTATTTCTGAATATGAAATATTCATCATCCAAGAAAAATTTAAAGCCCGTGAAATTATCATTTGAGCTTCAAACACGGTGCAGCTTGTGGACTGAGACTGTTTTCTATTTGAGGTGCGTGTGTATTTAACTTTGAATTTCATAGCAAATACTATCGTACGGCACATAGCTAATTCTTTTCCTTTGTTCTTCTAATAATGGAAAATTAATTTTCTCAACGAAAGCTTATAGCAAATACCAAAGTTTAAAAATATAAATAATAAATAAAATACAGCACACAAAGTACATTATAAAAGGTTTTTTTTAAATACGTGATCGGCCAATGTATTATATCAACGTGTATTACAGGAAGGTAGTGCTGATTTGAGCAAATAAAACTTAATGTTGGTCACAATAAAACAACAATGAAAACAACCTATTCAATCCTTTGTCCAATATGTGCTAGAGTTATCAAATGCCCCAAAATGTGTTTTATTGGAAAAGACAGTACTGCCTTGATTCTTGTCATCAGTATGCATTTCATTAGGGTTGGATCCATCCTCTCGAGGATTCCCAAAGGCCTGCATATTCTTTCGTCTTCCCCTTTCCTGCCTCAAGAACACACGTTGCCTTTGACTTTCAGAAGCCATTAAGCGAATGCCCCACAGTCCCACAAGAAGAGTCTTTAACTTTCATTTCTACACTATTTGTATATGCTTTCTTTACATTTTCTTTAAGGCCTTTCTATGAAAAATGATTTGGAGCAGAAAAAGAAGAATAAGTTGCTATTTCTTCTAAAAAGTAAGCCTTTAGTGATATTCAACTGTCTACCATTGAGTATTTTTTTTTTTAATATTTTATTGTATTTACATCTTCCTTTGCTATTTTCTATATTGGAATGAATAGTGTTATTATTTTCTTATCTCCTACTCAGTTCTCTTCTCTCTCATTCTCTTTATATTTAGACATATTTGTAATACATAATGATTGCATTCATCAGGGGGAGTTGGTATATGTTCATGTATTTCTTAATGCTTTTCTTGACTTAATGAAGTTGCCAAATCACTGAATAAAATACAAATTTTCTCTCATCTTTTCCTTTCTCTGAATTTTGTAATCTAGATTGTGTTTCTTTAATACTACTACAAATTCTTGACCTGCAGAATATTAACAAATTTTGCTTTCCATGTAGATCAAATTATAATGAGAGATTTTTACTGAAAGTCAATAAAGAAAAAGTAACTCAGTAATGACTTGACCTTATTTCCTCCTGCAGTTGCCATCATATGTGTTAAAATTACAGCTTCTTGCTACTTAATTATTTTTACCCTAAATAAAACAAAATATTTACAATATAATTATCAACATTAGCCTAAATCGGTTAAAATAGAATTAATTGCACCATTATAAAATATGTCCCTTTTTTTTTTTTTTTTTTTTTTTTTTTTTGCAGAGATGGTAAGATCAGACTGCGCACATGATTCCCAGAGACAGAATTGAAATGAGCCAGGGTGACCATTCAGTGTAGAAAGAGATCATATTTTTACTGACGTGCTGGTGAGATTATGAATTTAAACTGCAGGTTAATTATAGAGTAAGTATGCTGACAAGTTTCCAAACCCAAATAATTAACATTATCTTTTAAGTGATAGATGTAGGAATCAGTATCTGATTCGATTCAGAAATGGTGCTGGAATTCTCCTGGGAAAAATTTTTTTGCTCCAATTAGGCAATAAGGAAGATAAAGGAAATGTTCTCTATTCTTGGTGTGTTCTGGACATAATGCCTAGAACTGCTGTGTCCATCCCACATTAATCCCCAAGGAGAAGGTATACCCAGGCAAAATCAGAAGCGGAGCCCTAATTTGCTAGGCTGACATTCTTTCTTATGCCTGGACAAATTGGAAGTGAAATAATAAATCCTCTTATTTTTAAAGCCAATTTGATTCAAGTTTGACGTTTCTTTCTTAGGGTACATTAGCAGTATTACAGGTATTATAATTAGAGAAAAAGAGTTTTGTATATATGCACAAAAGAATATATCTTTAGAGTGTGACTTTTACAACCATTGTTTATATATATATATAATTTAATATACATAAAAATCACAAAATACTTATGCCTGAAAGTGTCTTGATTTTATTGTAGTTGGGGCCATAAAGTTTGATAATTATTAGAAAGCAACTTTTGGAGAAGCCTAGCAGCATCGCCATTCAATTTTTGAAAATGGTATGTGAGGTCACAACTTCTCTGTTTCTGTTGATGGAAAGACTATAAAGATGCTTCCTTTTCATAATCATAACAGCGAGGTATTTCACCTGTGAAACTCATTGTGATGATTTTGAATTCTTCAGCGGCTCATAAGTGATTTGTAACAAGTAGTATGGTCTTAAAATTTTGAGAACCTGCAACATTCCACCTGGCAGAGAGGGGTGCTACACTTCAAAACATTTTCTGATGCTATAAATGCAAATGAGTATAATATTTTTCTGACTTCCAACTTTTTCTAATTTAACAGGATGTTGAATATTCAAATAGCAGATAAAATCCAGAGCATTGTTTGGCTTATAACAGTGCAAAATTAATGAAAATTATGGTTTTCTATATGCTTCCTACCTAGTTTGTGTGTGTATATGTGTGTGCGTGTTTGTAACACTTCACTGTTGATGAGTTTTATTAGTGCTTTGTGTACACACTCACACACATCCTCTGTGGAGGAGAGAAATGGTGTGGCACTTTGGGTATTCCTGAAGTCCCTAGAGAAACAGGAAATAGTCCATTGTGAAAGCAAACATGCTCTACTTTATTTGGAAACAAACTGCAAGGATAATAACGCTGGCAATTAGCAGCAGTCACCACCAGCCCAGGAAAGTGCCAGCGGAAGGGACGAGCCATTTGCTGATGAGAAGCCACAGACCATTTCTGTCATTGTCCACACTGTGAAGCTGCAGTGTCAACAACTTCACAGACGTGTGAAGCGGCTGCCTCGGAGGCTCCCCACTCAGAAATATTTGTGTTTGGCCTAATGACCTATTGGTGATGTTCTCAAATTCTTAATACTTTTAGAACATAGGTTTTTGAACTGCAGTTTTATTTTGTAGTGAGCTCTGAAAATCTTGTAGCCAGTCCTACCTGGTCTTGGTACCTTTTAAGTTTCAGACTATAATAATTAGACATAGAGTCAAATGTTGCCATGAGAGGAAATAAATACATTTAATATTGCTCATTAGCTAAAATGACAGTCAATTAATATAATCGATAAAACGTATTATAATCAGTAAGATGAACTTTTTGGGTTCTTGGATATTATTCTATTCAAGAAAAGTTGTGTTTTTGTATAAAGTACAATGGTACCTCCATTCATAAATGCATTTGTTTGCAAGCAATTTGGTTTGCAAACAGAAGCATGTGGCAAAACTTTGTTTTGTTTGTGAACTCTGCATCACCATCTTTCATGCCGGAAAGATGGTGGCGTCCATCTTTTCCAGAATTGTAGGACAAATTAAGTTCGTGAACCAAGGTACCAATCTGTACTGATTTCTTTTTCTTGTTAACTATATTTAAGGTAGTAAGTTCAGTTTTAATATAGGTATTATATCTTCTCGAGTAAGAATTGTATAGTTCTGAGCATAAAAATATTCACAAGCAAAAATATACAAAGAAATTCTCAGCATAAAAAAATCATCAGCTAAATATTTACTGAAGGATTTAAATATTAATGTCCTAGGATTTCTTTAACAAAATAAAACAAAGTCAGTGTTTTACTTAATAGAAAGCTATTACTGTTCTATAGACTAGAAGTTCAAGAAGCAGGTTCTGCGCTTTCTCCCAAGGCCTCTCTCCTCGACATGCAGACAGCCGTGGTCTGGTGTGTCCCGCCTCTGTGAAAAGGCACCACTGGGGTCTTGCTCTCTGCATCCACATTTTCTCTTCTCATAGGGATATGTCAGGATGAATTTAGCTCTGACTCAGACAGCACACCTCTGAAAGCTGGACAAATGTGAGCACACTAAGTAGGAAAAGCATCTCATGCGCGAGTATTTACAGGAGGCGTAAAGCACAACGTGAAAGTTTATGAATGACAGAATTCTGTGATTAAAAATATAGGGCACACAAAGAAAAATGAGGTAAAGAATAGAATATAAGCTAGAGCCATAAGTTGTTCAGAATTTACCCTTTAGTAGGAGATTACTTGCTGTAGAAATAAGAATATATCTGTGTAGTCATGAAATTCTAAACTGCAAATTAAATAATTTTACTGTGTTGCTTAAAAATCCACAGTTTGATGCTGTAATGAAGAAGCCAAGAGAATATTGAAATGGAAAAAATCAAGATATGGTAGCATTAACATTATTAAGTCTACAATACTGCACAGCATTTTAATTAATTAATTAACCTGGTGTTTTATTTTTTGAGACAGGGTCTCACTTTGTAGTTCAGGCTGGCCTTGAACTGGTGGTGATCCTCCTGCCTCAGCCTCCCAAATGCTGGGATTACAGGTATGCACCACTGTGCCCAGCTGCACCACATTTATTAAAATAAATTTCTAAATTACCAAAGGACACAAAAAATTAAATAATTGGACTTCATTAAGACTAAACTATACTGTATTTCAAAAAGAAAAACATCATTGAGGCAGTAAAAAGTTGGTTCACAAACTTGGAGGCGATATCTACAAATTATACATCTTTGATAAGAATGATATTTTAAAATATAAAAAAATTCTTAAAAATCAACAATAAAAATGCAAATTACTGAATTTTTTTAAAAGGGTAAAGAACTCAGATAGATATTTCTCCAAAGAAGATAGACATTAGTAATAAACATGTGAGGAGATACTTAACATCAGCAGGTTCGAGAAACCTCAAGTGGAAGCCACAGTGAGATATCTCTTCACACCCTGCAGAATGTCTGTCCTTCAAAAGAGCACCCACCAAGATGTACTGGAAAACACACGGATTGTAAATAAAGCTGTTGCAAATAAGGAAGGGAGGAGCAGTGGAAGAGAGGAGTGGGGGGGGGGAACCGAGATATATCATGTGCAGGTACAAACTAACTATAATGAATGGGATCATTATGTTTATCTACAATGTACCAACACATGTTCTCGGCCAAAAAAAAAAAAAAAAAAGAAAAAGAAAAAAAGAAAACATATGGAGAAGTTGAAATACTCACAAATTAATAGTAGTATTCAATTAAAATACTTGGCAACCAGTTTGAAATGCAAGAATTTGTTTTGATTTTTAGCATGTATCTTTATATATCATATCCTTGATATGTAACATCTACATGACATATTCATCCTACATCATGTACACTGAATAAATATAAAGAGTATATTCAAATACAAATGTTTAAATTCTCCAATGTCATAAAAACAAAGGTAGAACCAGCCCTGGTTATTTCTTTCTTGACACGAATAATATGAAAGGAATTAGTAGGCACAGATTAGTAAACTTAA
Organism: Hystrix cristata; assembly: GCA_004026905.1. NCBI lineage: Eukaryota > Metazoa > Chordata > Mammalia > Rodentia > Hystricidae > Hystrix > Hystrix cristata. The sequence goes on from PVJO010002445.1 coordinate 120,503, forward strand.
TAATACTTAATGACATCTTAATGTGATTCTGTAAGGAGTGAAGGTAAATTTCAGGAATTTGGTAGCAAAAAAATTCTCCTGGATTATTCAATGGGATTTTATAAATATTCTAATCCCCAGTTTCTAACGAAAGTTCCTTTGCTAGAAGGTGTTGTGTTTCTAAACATTTCTCTTTAATTATGTCCCTGGAAAGTTCGTGAATGAATACTTTTACAAACTATGCTGTTTTGGGTATTGATTGATTGATTGGTTGATTGGTACAATTCTTGATTTCATGTCAGTGGCTCGGATTTCAACTGGAATGATAAAAATGAATCATTTTGACAGGGAAAAATTTGATACAGTAATTTATAAGGGTGTTTTTAGTATAAAAAATTCTTTTCAGAATTGCTCTTACTCCCTTGTTATGATTCAGTGTCAAGTTTCATGAAAGGAAAAAAATGTTTTTTTAAGTACATAAATTTCTTTGCATGCAAAGGTGATTTCATTGGGTAGTTCTTTACAAGACTGAAAATAATTAGAATTTTCATTGCTTGTAATACTTGCTGGAATAGTACAAATCTTTCACGCTGACCTAAGCAATAGGGTACATTCATAAGGTAAATCATAAAATATCTGTTTTGTGACAAAATTTATCTTGAATTAAAGACACACATGAGTGCACGCACGCACGCGCACACACACACACACACACACACACATTGAATGCCTGAACAAAATTAAACATGAAAAAGCAGAGATATATACGGTCAGCTTCAAGTGTTCCAGCATTTGAATAGTCACAGAATTGAGCCTTCTTTTCTTACTTGCATGGTTCTACGTATTTTATTTCTTTATGTCCTGGTAAAGGTAGTCTAGACATATTACATGTTGTAATGATGACAAAAAAATAGCTCTGGATTAAAAAAAAAAATCTCTTCAGAAATGCAAAGTAAAGAAAACTTTTTTCTTGAAGTTCTAATAAACAAATTTTTAGGACCAGAGTCTGTTTGGCTTTGAAAGGCTCATTCTACTTAGTGTGTTTCAATTACTGTGGATAGTAGTATTTGCCCCAGCTAGAATACATGGAATTCATGTATATGGAATTCACGGAGATTCAAGGGATCCTAAATTACCAAATCTGTGTATCTAATCTATTAATATTTAAGTCTTGTTTGTTGTCATGAGTCAGTGTTTATACCCAAGACTTAGTATTATAATACTAAATGCGTGATGTTTATATCTTTAAAATGCAATCTTGTACAAAATATTTAAAAATATTTAATTGGTATTTAAAATAAATGAACAGTTCAATTGTGTAATTCCAGCATCTGGTACTACTTTTTGACTGCAATTCATCGTTTTAATTGAAGGAATGAGTGACCTGCTCCCAGGCGTGTATTTCACCCTTAACAATGAGGAAGTTATGTTCTCCTAAAGCTGTGAACTTTGTCCTTCTTTCAAATCTTCAAGCTCATGGTGACAGACACAAGAAAAAAAGTCAAAACTAATCTAGGAAGTTAGTTCTCTAAAGTTCCAAGTAAAAGCAGCTTTGTTCTTTCATTTCATCATTCTAGAAGAGTTCTGTTCTCAGCCAACACAATGGGAGGTCCCATTATATGGACTTACTTCTTTTTGAGCAACGCCCTAGGCATTGGATAATTGCTCATAAGGTAAAGATCTACATTATGAATACTACATAAATCTTTTGTGTAATATTTTACAAATTATATTTTGGTACTGTATTATCTTTGAGCACCCTACAGATGTTTTTCAAAACATTGAACTCCCCTTATATTTTCAGGGGTCGAAAATGTACAAAGGCTTCTCCGTTGGGCGCCCACTATACAATTCTCATTTAAAAATATTTTTCAATTCCTTATTTTGATTTTTTTTCAAGTCATACATGTATCAAATGACAAGCCAGTTGGTTGCTGACCTTCAAAATTCCCAGAGCTTTAAGAGAAAACCATAGGGAACCTGTTCAAAATACTGCTCATTTTATAATAAGACTGCAGCACTTTTCTCTTGCAAACAAATTATAAGACTGCAAGCATTTTTAATAAAATTGTATAACAGGAGTTCCTGTTACTTTGTTAAGAGAAATCGCTATGATGCATACTTCTGTCTTCTATTTTTCTGAGAACATATTATTTATTAATTTCATATGATTGAAAGTTAAAAAAGAAATCAATGTCATGCACTAGTAAATTATATTTACAAAATGATAAAACATTAAGTAATGTTTGACATTTTGAAAATACTTTATTTAGAAATCTAAATGGCTTCCAGAATAGTAAATTGAAGACAAATCTTCATGAGCCACTCATACACATAAAAATTAAAATACTGTTTAAAAAACTATACATTTCTAGTTTCTGAAATTAATCAAACAATAGAACAAACTGAAAATTCAAACTGTCTCTCCAATAGAAATAATTAAACTTCAGTAAGACAGTAAGGTTTACAATTAACTCATTTGAGGTAACTTTTCTCTATCTTCCCTGCCCAGGTTATTAATGCAGTAAATATGAATTTTACCAGCGGTCTCAAAGATTTTAGAGAATGACTACTTTTGAATTCCACTAAACATGTCTTCCAACATCAATATTGTTTCTAAACTTCTAACTCCACAGATATTATTTATTCATAAGTAAATATTCCAAATATATTTAATTCAGAGCTCAGTTCGGTGTTGGGAACTCAAACTTCCGGGCAGTCATAGTATTTGTGCACCAATAAAAAAATAATTTACTGGTAACACCAAAGCTATTAAGGGAAGAGTCTAAATTCAGTCAGAGAAAATGGGATCTTTGCCTAAGAATTTAAAAGTAAACTCTGACCACGGGGAATTTTTAAAAGTTGTGACATACTAGTGTAGTTGTTAAGCCTGAGGGTATGTGCAACTCTATTCTTAAGGTCAGGAAAAATCGGGTAAAAAGATCCCACCCACTCTGAAGTCTCAGCTAAAGGGAGTACTTTGCTCTAAA
>PVJO010002445.1:123571-143488 GCA_004026905.1 Hystrix cristata
CAAAAAAAAAAAAAAAAAAGAAAAAGAAAAAAAGAAAACATATGGAGAAGTTGAAATACTCACAAATTAATAGTAGTATTCAATTAAAATACTTGGCAACCAGTTTGAAATGCAAGAATTTGTTTTGATTTTTAGCATGTATCTTTATATATCATATCCTTGATATGTAACATCTGCATGACATATTCATCCTACATCATGTACACTGAATAAATATAAAGAGTATATCCAAATACAAATGTTTAAATTCTCCAATGTCATAAAAACAAAGGTAGAACCAGCCCTGGTTATTTCTTCCTTGACACGAATAATATGAAAGGAATTAGTAGGCACAGATTAGTAAACTTAATAATACTTAATGACATCTTAATGTGATTCTGTAAGGAGTGAAGGTAAATTTCAGGAATTTGGTAGCAAAAAATATTCTCCTGGATTATTCAATGGGATTTTATAAATATTCTAATCCCCAGTTTCTAACGAAAGTTCCTTTGCTAGAAGGTGTTGTGTTTCTAAACATTTCTCCTTAATTAAGTCCCTGGAAAGTTCGTGAATGAATACTTTTACAAACTATGCTGTTTTGGGTATTGATTGATTGATTGGTTGATTGGTACAATTCTTGATTTCATGTCAGTGGCTCGGATTTCAACTGGAATGATAAATAATGAATCATTTTGACAGGGAAAAATTCGATACAGTAATTTATAAGGGTGATTTTAGTATAAAAAATTCTTTTCAGAATTGCTCCTACTCCCTTGTTATGATTCAGTGTCAAGTTTCATGAAAGGAAAAAAATGTTTTTTTAAGTACATAAATTTCTTTGCATGCAAAGGCGATTTCATTGGGTAGTTCTTTACTAGACTGAAAATAATTAGAATTTTCATTGCTTGTAATACTTGCTGGAATAGTACAAATCTTTCACGCTGACCTAAGCAACAGGGTACATTCATAAGGTAAATCATAAAATATTTGTTTTGTGACAAAATTTATCTTGAATTAAAGACACACATGAGTGCACGCACACACACACACACACACACACACACACACACACACACACACACATTGAATGCCTGAACAAAATTAAACATGAAAAAGCAGAGATATATACGGTCAGCTTCAAGTGTTCCAGCATTTGAATAGTCACAGAATTGAGCCTTCTTTTCTTACTTGCATGGTTCTACGTATTTTATTTCTTTATGTCCTGGTAAAGGTAGTCTAGACATATTACATGTTGTAATGATGACAAAAAATAGCTCTAGATTAAAAAAAAACTCTTCAGAAATGCAAAGTAAAGAAAACTTTTTTCTCGAAGTTCTAATAAACAAATTTTTAGGACCAGAGTCTGTTTGGCTTTGAAAGGCTCATTCTACTTAGTGTGTTTCAATTACTGTGGATAGTAGTATTTGCCCCAGCTAGATTACATGGAATTCATGTATATGGAATTCACGGAGATTCAAGGGATCCTAAATTACCAAATCTGTGTATCTAATTTATTAATATTTAAGTCTTGTTTGTTGTCTTGAGTCAGTGTTTATACCCAAGACTTAGTATTATAATACTAAATGCGTGATGTTTATATCTTTAAAATGCAATCTTGTACAAAATATTTAAAAATATTTAATTGGTATTTAAAATAAATGAACAGTTCAATTGTGTAATTCCAGCATCTGGTACTACTTTTTGACTGCAATTCATCATTTTAATTGAAGGAATGAGTGACCTACTCCCAGGCATGTATTTCACCCTTAACAATGAGGAAGTTATATTCTCCTAAAGCTGTGAACTTTGTCCTTCTTTCAAATCTTCAGGCCCAGGGTGACAGACACAAGAAAAAAAGTCAAAACTAATCTAGGAAGTTAGTTCTCTAAGGTTCCAAGTAAAAGCAGCTTTGTTCTTTCATTTCATCATCCTAGAAGAGTTCTGTTCTCAGCCAACACAATGGGAGGTCCCATTATATGGACTTACTTCTTTTTGAGCAACGCCCTAGGCATTGGATAATTGCTCATAAGGTAAAGATCTACATTATGAATACTACATAAATCTTTTGTGTAATATTTTACAAATTATATTTTGGTACTGTATTATCTTTGAGCACCCTACAGATGTTTTTCAAAACATCGAACTCCCCTTATATTTTCAGGGATCGAAAATGTACAAAGGCTTCTCTGTTGGGCACCCACTATACAATTCTCATTTAAAAATATTTTTCAATTCCTTATTTTGATTTTTTTAAGTCACACATGTATCAAATGACAAGCCAGTAGGTTGCTGACCTTCAAAATTCCCAGAGCTTTAAGAGAAAACCATAGGGAACCTGTTCAAAATACTGCTCATTTTATAATAAGACTGCAGCACTTTTCTCTTGCAAACAAATTATAAGACTGCAAGCATTTTTAATAAAATTGTATAACAGGAGTTCCTGTTACTTTGTTAAGAGAAATTGCTGTGATGCATACTTCTGTCTTCTATTTTTCTGGGAACATATTATTTATTAATTTCATATGATTGAAAGTTAAAAAAGAAATCAATGTCATGCATTGATAAATTATATTTACAAAATGATAAAACATTAAATAATGTTTGACATTTTGAAAATACTTTATTTAGAAATCTAAATGGCTTCCAGAATAGTAAATTGAAGACAAATCTTCATGAGCCACTCAGACACATAAAAATTAAAATGCTGTTTAAAAAACTAAAACTATACATTTCTAGTTTCTGAAATTAATCAAACAATAGAACAAACTGAAAATTCAAACTGTCTCTCCAATAGAAATAATTAAACTTCAGTAAGACAGTAAGGTTTACAATTAACTCATTTAAGGTAACTTTTCTCTACCTTCCCTGCCCAGGTTATTAATACAGTAAATATGAATTTTACAAGCGGTCTCAAAGATTTTAGAGAATGACTACTTTTGAAATTCCACTAAACATGTCTTCCAACATCAATATTGTTTCTAAACTTCTAACTCCACAGATATTATTTATTCATAAGTAAATATTCCAAATATATTTAATTCAGAGCTCAGTTCAGTGTTGGGAACTCAAACTTCCGTGCAGTCATAGTATTTGTGCACCAATAAAAAAATAATTTACTGGTAACACCAAAGCTATTAAGGGAAGAGTCTAAATTCGGTCAGAGAAAATAGGATTTTTGCCTAAGAATTTAAAAGTCAACTCTGACCACGGGGAATTTTTAAAAGTTCTGCATATTAGTGTAATTGTTAAGCCTGAGGGTATGTGCAACTCTATTCTTAAGGTCAGGAAAAATCGGGCAAAAAGATCCCACCCACTCTGAAGTCTCAGCTAAAGGGAATACTTTGCTGTAAACCTCCCGGACTTTGAAGACATGTTTTCTTACACAGATCCCCTGCAAAAAGAATGGGAGACGCAGGCAAGGCCCTCAAGAAAATCTGAGCAATTATTTACTGACCAGTAAATTATAATGGCTCATGCTTAAATTGAAAAGCAAAACTTAAAAATGAGAAAAAGCAAGAACTCTCGAGGAAAAAAAAAAAAAAAAAGAAACCTAGAAGATAACTTTATACTTGAACGCTGAAAGAAATAGAGAATCTATGCAATAAATCCATGAAAGCCTCCAAAAAATAAGCACCATCCAGGCAAAATACAACAATAAACACAGCCATTAAATTGAACAGCCAAGACAAACTCTTGAGGGTTGTCATGCCTGGTTCAGACTTGTCTAAAAACAAAATCTGCAATGCAATGATAACTAATTAAAGATTTCAAAAATTTTGAAATTAACTGAAAATTGTGAAGTAGGCAAAGAATCAAAAGCAAAGCAAACAAAAGCAGAACGTGTCCCCCAAATTATGACATTGGATTTAGTAGACAAAGACTAAATCAGCAAAGAAAAATATGATTAAAAACTAAATATTAGGGCAACCCACTCGGGTCCCCTCCTGTCTCTCAGGAGCTCTTTTTTCCTCTCTCAATAAACTTCCTATTCTTAAAAGTAAATAAATAAATAAAAAATAAAAAATAAATATTAGGGCCAGGGATTTAGCTCAGTGGTTAGAGTGCTCGCCTTTCAAGCTGAAGGCCCTGAGATCCATCCCTGGCACCAAAACAAAACAAAACAAAAAACTAGATTATTTCGCCTAAAGAATTAGAGGTATTACACTGAGATTTCATCAAATAAAGCTAGAAATACATACATCATTAATGAAAAATAGAAATTATAGTTTGAGGAGTTAAAAGAAAAAAAAAAAACTAAGGAAAAATTAACAGAGCAAAGAGGGTTTTTATTGCACTATTATAGGCCGAATTTTCCTAAACTTGATGAAATAAATGAATTCACCCACTCAAATTGTTTAACAAATTACAAGGAGAATAAATTCAAGAAGACCCATACCTAATTATATTATTATCAAATTGTTACAAATAAAGGACGAAGATAAATACTCAGAACAACAAAAGTCACTGTTATGGCTTATGTCTGGGTGTCACCGCAAAGTCTCACGGGGTCGTAAGCGGGGCTTTGTGAAGGTGGCTGTATCTAGAGAGTGTGATGCTGGAATCAAGGGTGTGTGGTTACTAGATTAGTCCACTCACTGGTTTGGCACACTTTCAGGTGTGATCAATGGGCAGGCCCGTGGTGGGTGTGAGTGCTACCTGCTCTAAGGGCGGATAGCGTGAGTAGGAGGGACAGAAGGAAGGCTGCTGCTGTCACTTCCTAAAGTGCCGGCTGCCGCGCTTTGCCATGAGCTGTTTCTCTTCTGCGCGGCCTGCCAGGCCACTCTGCCGTGGCGCCTGCTGATTATGGACCGAAATCTCTGCAAACTGTGAGCTGAGATCAACCTCTCCTTCCTCAATGTCAGGGGTCAGATATTTTGTATCAGCAACAGGAGAATTAACTAGGACAGTCTTCAATCACATATTGAAGATTCTCAGTACAGTTAACATATATCTTCTTTCCAGAAATTACGGGATTTACAGAGGGTAAGCTTAAACCTTCAAAGTGTATAAAGAAAAGAGACTGCTAAGCAAAATTTCTCTATCCCAAAAAATTCTCCTTTAAAACCAGAAGATTAAATTAATATTTTCCCAAAGAGACAAAGCTCAAAGAATTTTTTACAACACCATTGCTTTACCAAAACTGATACAGGGAGTACTGAGGTCAAAAGGAAAAGACAGGATATTTTAACTCCAATCTGCATAAAACCTTAAAAAGAACTGATGAAAATGATTATATAAGTAAACATTAAATATATTTTAGATGCAGCTTTTTTGTTTGTAACTATTTTCTTCTAATTTAAAATATAACTACATCGAACAATATTGATAATGCTTTATTGACAGATTTAAAAGTATATAAACTTATAAAGATGCCTAAAAATAATAATACAAAATAGGAAGGTGGAAATTGAACTATTAAGGAGCAAAACTTTTGCATATTATTGAAATTCCATGCTAACTAGAACGTATTTTTGTTAAAAGCTTCATTGTATGGAAAACATCTTGACTAGTTGTTTGGTAGCAGAAAGGGAAAGAGAATCTGATTTGTGCACTGGAGAAAAGCAGGAACATAGACATATATAGAAGGAGAAAGTCACTGAATCAAAAAATAAAAAAAATAAAAATTAAAAAAAGGAGTTCAATAGTGCCAGGAGTAACTACTATTTCCCTGGCTGAAACTTGATAATATGATACCCCAAAATATTTTATTTTGTTCTTAAGCCAATGACCAGTGATTGTCCTACTTGTAAAATTATATGAATGGACTGAAAGAGCTTTTATTTGACATTTTTGTCTGCTTTATTCTCACTTTTTGATCCTCCTTTTTCCATGCAATTTTCTTTTTTCTGTTTTTTTTTTTTTGACCACGCAAATTTCTAATTTGACCGAAACCCCTTTTAGAACTGAACTCTGTCCTCTTCTTTATTCCCATTTTTTCCAATCGTTCTTTCTTCTGTTGCCTTCTTCCATCATCCATTCATTTTCCTGGAATACTCGTTCCACCGCAAGGCCCTACCTTCCTCATCTGTTCCTCTTCTTGATCCCTCTGAAGTTTAGGAAGCTATTAATTATTCTTTTTATAATAATATAATTATTTGCATAAATTCATTAAGAATCTATTCCCCGTGTAAAATGACATAACTGAAAACATTTTTATTTACAAACATTTTGGCTATCACATTTGAAGATGATGTGCAAAATCAGAGTTGACCAGTCAGATTTAGGGAACTAAATTTGACTTTATGGAGCCATCCTGGAAAAACTTGCCTTGGTGCTTGGCTACAGGGTTCTCAACATCACAGTTGGGAAAAACCTTCCTAGAAAGCTCAGGGACTTTAGCATAAATGGAGAATTTCTGTAAGAGAAAAGTTAAAACAAATCTGTATGTACCAAGGGCAAGATCTAGTGGCCAGTTTCTGACTTAGCTTCCTAGTCTCAAGAGTGCTTTACAAGTTAATATGAGCTGCCTTATTCAAGGCCTCAGCAAAACAGGCTTACAAAGAATGTTATGATAAATCATTTTTCTTGTTTTTCTTACATAAATAATCAGAACAGGTATCATTTTACAAACAGTTTGATCTTACTCTGATGATTGTTGGTAGACTTGCAAGTGACTGAAGAGAGAAAATTGTTTCAATAGAAAACTGTACAGCACCTTGCGGGTTATAAAATTCTATTACTTTTTATTGACTTCGAGGTTTTGTTATCTACATGTCAGTCGGACCAGATCTTGCTCAATTCTTGTAGTTTTCTCCAATATTTTTCTTCACTTTTTAAATTAATGCTTCAAATTTTGCTCTCATCCTCGCTCTCTTGGCTTGGCGCCACTTAGAGCTAAAATCTGATTTCTATGATCTATATTGGGGATACATAAAAAATGAAATGAAAACAGAAGCTGAATGACTGAATATAAGCTTCGAAACATAAAAAAATCACCCAAATAGATTAAATATAGAATGATATTTTTCATCTTTTTTTGTATTGACCTATAGTTTTTATTTATAGTTGATTTTTTTGTCTGGTTTTGGAATCAAGGTGAGGTTTGCTTCCAGGGTTTGTTAGAATTCTTTCCCTTTCAATTTCATTAAAAAGTTTGAGGAGTATTGACATTAGATTTTCCTTGAAGTTTTTACAGCATTCAGTAGCGAGTCTGTATATCCCTGTGCTTTTCCTAATGGGTAGGGTGTTTGTTATTGCCTCAATGGTATTGCCTGTTATTGGACTGTTCAGGATTTTTATATTTTCTTGGTTCACTTTTAGTAGTTCACAGAATCTATCCATTTCTTCTAGATTATTATCACAGAATCTATCCATTTCTTCTAGATTATTCCATTTATTGGTATAGATATTTCAAAGTAGTTACTAATAATCATTGGGATTTCTATGCTGTCTTTTTTATTTCTAATTATATTGATATGGGTCTTTCTTTGGTAAATTTGGCTAAGTGTCTTGTTTATTGATTTGAAGAATCCACTGTTCATTGATTCTTTGTTATTTTTTAGTCTCGAATTCATTAATTTCTACTCTAATCTTTATAATTTCATTCCTTGTTGTAGCTTTGGATTTGGATTATTCTTATTTTTCTGAGATATTGAGGTACACTATTAAGTTATTTATTTGAGTTCACTTTTTTTTTTAATGTGGGCATTCACAGCAGTATACTTCCCTTTTAGGACCATTTTCATTGTGTCCCTCAGGTTCTGGTTAATTGTAGTGGCATTGTTATTTGATTTTATTAATTGTTGAATTCCTTTGACTTTTTCAGTGATCCCTTAGTTTTGCAAGAGCATATTATTTAATCTTGATCTGTTTGCAAAGTTTCTGAGTTTTTTTTCTGCAATTAATTTCTAATTTCATTGACCTATGATCTGATAATACACATGGGATCGTTTTGATTTTTTGTATTCATGTAAGCGATGTTTTGGGGCTAGATCATAGTCTATTTTGGAAGGTTCCATATTGTAGTGGAATTAGTGGTTAATTCGAGGTGAAACACCCAACTGAGCTGAGCTGGTGTGGCTCTGGGCATAGAAGAGTCAGAATGCAAAGGGTCAGATCTAAGCCAACCGGCAAAGGGTCCAAGGGAACAAGAACAGGGCAAAGGGGGAGGGGAATGGGAATCCACGGGAATAATGATATTTTAAAAATAAGAACCTAATAACCCAAATTTAAAACAGTGACACGTACACTGGGTACTACACTAACTTTAGGTAGTTGTGACTTAATGCTGCATCTATGTGGTTGTTTACATTACTCGTTGTTATAAGAAAAGGCACAATGTATTATGGTCTGTAAGCTTGTGGAATAGCCTATAAGTATGTGTAATTTTGGATAAATTTTAATAAAAATCTATTTAAAAAAAAGAAAGATTGTGGTGATGGGTCTTAAAGTACACTTCTCAAGTTTACTTTCAACCATTAGCTCCCCTTCATTTTCATTTCAGACACACTCATTTATGTTCCTTTACATGGACAATTCATTTATTTTTCTCCCTCCAGTGAGAAATCCCCTAAACCTGAAAAACTCCTTTTTGTCATATTTGCACATTTCTTCTGCCTGTCAGTTAATTCTTACTTCACGTGTCACCGTCTCTTAAAGTCTATGCCAATCTGTTTCTCCTCATTTAATGCTGTTTATTGTGCTTATTTCAGTCTGAGATGATGTGACATATTTACATATTTTCTATGTAACCACAAAAACAGTAGTTACACAGGAAAAAGATACTATTTTCTTCATTAGTCTGTCTCCGTGGACTAGAAATGTCTCTAAGACCTAAGTCTCAATTTATTTTCTATTCTATTCTATTTTGTTCTAGAGAACAAAATTGTTATGGCAGGCAGCAAGGGGCAAAGGCCTTCACAAAGCACTGGTATCGTCAGAGCTTGGACTAAAATGCTAAAGGAATCTCTGATGACAACTCTGAGTGGTTGAAGCAACAGTGGCCAAAGCAAGCAAGTCACTGTGCAGAAAGCTGTCAAATTATTACTGAGCTTTTGGGTGTTGGGATGACTCATTCTTTCTTATATAGGATAGTGGGGAAGGAACCTGGAGCTGTAGGGGACCAAGAGCAGCAGCTACATCAGGAGGTAGAAATGAGAGATGCCCACGATCTTTCACAGCCAAAGAAGTAAAAATCATTATTATGAATTATTCATAAGACAATATTGTTTTAATCCTTAGGAGATTGTAAATCATATCATCTATTCAGTAAACAACACAAGAACACAGTATTTTAATTTTTTGACCTCTCTTGGTAACATTTAAAAATGTAAAATACTTAATTTGACAAAAAATTCAGAGATTTAGCAAAGCCAATTTATTCCTTATTTGCATCTAAACATAATGGAAGTAATTAATTGGTCAACAAGAAAGATATATTTAAGTAGTGATTCTTATTTTCCAACTGCAAGCTCAAGTTTTAAATGCAACACTTCACATTTAACATTCAGGTAATGACTTAGGAATTGAATGTTTCTACATCTACAGGAATTTATTGATCCACTGCCAATTGTGTGTACATACACTATTGTATTACCACAAAAACCCACTAGAAACCATAGTTCTATAAAAGGAACGTAGGAGAAATCCTAAAAATTTAAACCTTTCACATATTGATTAATTATCTTTTGAGATAAACTGTAAGTCTCACTTTGTTAGTTGAGTATGGTAAATCATTTCTACTTAGCTACAGAATTTCAATGAATTTTTAATGAACCAAATATTTTTCTTTTGTTTTGTCTACTGTTGAGTATACCAAATGATTTTTTCCTTTTTGTGTGGTTTAATGTTAAAAAACAATTTATGTGCTTGCCTCGCAAGCATGAGGCCCTGAGTTCAATCCCCAGTACCAAAAAAAAAAAAATTTATAAAGTCTAACTGTAAGTTGATAAAGAGAAAATTTGCATGTCTGGTTATGAATTTTTTTCCATTTTAATACATAATTAAAACAATATCTTCCTTTAGTACAAAAGCAATCATTAAGGACTTCAATGGCCATGGTGAGCTTTTATTTTGTATGTCAATTTCATCAACCCTTGTTCTGTGTAACCTAGATGTGAAAAGAATTAATTTGTCTAAAACCCTTAACTTCTATAGAAGAGCAGGTTTTCACTGACTCTTTAGATTAAGAAGTCTCTTCTGGTCAGATCTTATTTCGAAGTCCCTCTCTTCACTAACTACCCGAATGATCTTAAAACACTACCATAGCAGCAAGGTACACGGTAGGAGCATCCAGTTTAGAGAGAGCCATCGTAGCAAGCAGATGCAGCCGAACTTGAGCAGAGAAAGGCAATCATTTTACACTTGATCTTAGCCAAAAGGCCGAGAAGCGATTTAGGGACATAAAATACAAACTTGAAGCATTTCAGATACAGAAGGACAATTCTTTCATTTTGAATAATAGTTTAGTAATAAGAGGGCAGCCCTCAGAAAAGAAGGAAAACATAACAGAAGAAAATAAGGAAAATAACTAAAAGTGAAGACGACAAAGGGAAACAACTTGAATCTGAATATCATTATTTTTCTCAGCAACACTTCCATACTTGGTTAAATATTTTAAAATGCCATTCCTGGTCCTTCAATAATCTGTTTCCTTTTCATGAATATGTGAAATAAAGATTAGTTAGAGGCAAGTACTATGAGAGCTGAAATCATATGAGTGTTTTAGTTCTTGTGAGATCTTTAATCAAATCATCTATAGAGGACGACATTCTAAATTCCTCAAAATAAGAATCCTTTTGTGTATAAATTTCAGGGCCATTTCCATAAGACAGTAAGTCTCAGAAAAATATTGCACCTCATTCTCTAAATTGCCAAAGTTCAAAATCTGATTTTAATTCTTCGCTTTCCCCCAACTCTCATCACCCATTTTCAGAATATTATCATATCTCATTGATTCTGTCATTTTTTGAGACCTGATACAACAATCTTACAGATCCTATAATTTCTGATTTACCATTCTAGCCTTCCATTTGCTGTTTCTATCAGAAAATTCTGCCTCATCCTTATCTTTCTTCACATTCTTCCCTCAGATAATTTTATTAAAAGAGCAATATGAATTTTTCAGGCTTTTGCTATGTGTTTCTATGCCCATTATTCTTCATGAAAAATTAACTACCTTTAACATGACATCAAGCATCCTCGTGATCTCTCCCGTGCCAATATTCTTGGCTTCATTTTTCATTCTCTCCCCCTCACCTCAATATCTAGTCAAGCACAACCTGTATACCAGTCACAGCATCCTACTTTTAGATCTCCAAATGAAAATTCTTAAGACTCTGCAATAATACAAAGGGTGGAAATTTATCCTTTTTTCCAGGAATCACCTGACTAAATCACATTGAACCTAAAACTTGCAGCAAACACCTTACTACTCTTCAATTATACAGTTACTAAATCACATCATTGTTTCTGTTTCTTTAAACACACAGAAGGTGGAGTATTTACATTATTTTCCTTGAAATCCGGAATCCAGGGCTTATCACAGTCTCAGTGTAGTCTGTACAAAGAAAGATGATCAAAAGTTAAACAGAACAAAGCCTGATCTACCTTTACTCAATCGACAAATGAATTATCAAGTTAAAATTTTGTCTGAAGAAGATGTTGAGAAAACATCATCAAAATCCCTTTTTAAACATTTGAATATTACTCGCTATGCAGGAAAACTTTCAAATATTTGCGTGCAGTTTTTAGCCTACTTACTGTAAAACTTGCAACATAATTTATGTAAACACAATTATGTTCTCTGTGTTTGTCTATACTATAGCTTATGAAAAGCTACCAAATGGATTTTTACCAAATCGAGAGTCTATGTTTGGAGTCTTTCAACTTTAATCATATGTGGAATAAATTATGCAAAATTCAATTTCTGAATAGCCAAGTAGAAGCACACACGTATTACATCATCACTCATGACTTTTCTGAGAATTGGGGAAGCAATTTATTCAGCTGCCGGTTAGCGACTGTTCGCACCATGCGAGGTAGCACGTTGTACAGGATCAAGGCAGCTTCTCCACCAGAATCCTTCAGACTTTTTGTTTCCATCCTAATTTTTCCATCGAAAAATTCATTTTACTTCTTTTGGCCTCTGAAATTCACTTTACTTCTTTTTGCCCCCAGGTCTCCATTTTTCAAATAAGAATAAAACTAATGTTCAGTTTTTATGTGTTTTTTTTTTTTTTTTAACGAAGTACAATAAAACACATACAATGTGGAGTAAGTATACATGACACAGCACTGTATTGTTTTAGGCTTATTTTATGAACATTCTGTAACATATGAATATTTAAAAAGCCCAGCCTTCATGAACTGTACATCCGAAGGTAAAGTTAGATGCTACAAACGTATCTATGGGAACTTATATTGTGACTCAGGAAAATTATGTTCCAAAAATACTCCACCAAGGGAAATAGGACCATCCTAAGAATTTAATTTCAAAATGAGTAAGAAGAAAATATTCTACATATAGGTGACTCTATAAAAAAAGTTTACTACAGTTGGAGAAAGAATGGAGAAAGCAAGAAAGATTTAAGTGAAGAAGACAAGTGTAGCCGGAGGAAAGATAACAAAGGAGAATGAAATCTGGGGATGCTAACAAAACAAAGAGGGTCTGGGAAATGCCATGTTCAGTAGAGAAGTGTGTTGAGATCAGATCTGATTTAGTTCAGTAAGTCTGGCTTCTCTGTGGAAAATGGATTAGGAAAGTGCCAGAGAGAATGCTGTTGACCCAATTGGGAGGGGATTACAATAGACAAAGAAATGGTAAATTGGAGATTAGGTCACTGCTTCTAAACATGGAAATAATGGGCTGAAAAGAAATTTATAAAGTTGTTATTTTTTAATGAGTTGGATTTAAAGGGCAAAAAAGAGAGATCGGTTCTAAACTCTGCAGAAAAGAAAATAACTATGAAAAAGCAAACTCTAGGGTTTAATCATTATTTATATGTGTAAATATAAGTACTCTATTGATGCTGCTTTACCCTGTTTGTAAACAAGAGACCTAAAGTTTATTCTCAGCATATGAAGGTAGAGATACTGGACATAGATTTTCTCATGAAGGATATATTTGATTCTCTTAGTCAAGAAGTCAAGGAGCTTGAAAATTGATTACCTAAAAATGAAAGTAAATGAAATGCTTTTGATATTCAATCAAAAGAATCAAGAGAAAACTCACTAATTATATTAAAATGACATCCAAATGTGAAGGGAAAGCATACGATTTTAAGTATCTGACTCATCTACTTAATAATAGCCATGCTCATCATTGTAACGATTCTGATACAGAATCAGGAATTATTTTTCCTATTCATTTTAATGGATAGTAATTTTCATTAAAAACCTAAGACGATTTTAGAAGAAATTATTTTAAAGAGCTAAAGCAAAGAATTTGCAACTTACAGAAAGAGCCTCTATTTATCCATGAGAAACATATCTACTCAAATTTATTATATTACATATTAAATCTAAATGTAATATCTAAATATAATGTATATAATAATGAATGTGTAGTGGTAAAATATTTTTTAATTGGTATGGTATGCTATGGTTTAGATCAAGAGTAGACCCCAAAACTCTCACACACTCAGATGTTGGGCTTTTGGAAAGTGACTGAATCATGAGCACATGATAGCTGAATGTGCTGTTAGGATGTAGGGCCTGATCGAAGAAGTCAGGTTATGGAGTCATGACTGGGAAGGGTGCATCTCCCTTCCTGTCTCCTCCCTTCCCTCTCTGCTTTCTGGCCACCATAATATGATTGGAATATCATCTAAGCTCATTCCACCATGCTGTTTCTGCATTCAAACTTGTCAATCAGGGACTGAAACTTTTGAAACCGTAAGCCAAAATAATCCTCTCCTCCTTTAAGCTGTGAGTTTTGGCTATTTTGTCCTAGCAAAGAGGAAGGTGACTAAGACATAGTACCTTCATATAAATTATGTTATTTATGTCTTGTAACAGTGTTACAAGTCCTTTTGACATAATTTGGAAGATTCAGAAAAAGGAACACAAATAATTAAAATATGTGCAAAAGCAAAAAGCTAATAAGAGTATGTTACACCTTGAATCCGAGCTTTCTTTTTATAGACCCATTACCATTTTCTTACTGTCTCATAGTGATATTGCCTGGTGATGTCAGTGGGAAAATATGAATTTTATTAATCCCCGATTGATGGTTTATGAGTCTAGCAAATGCAAAGCTGTATTGTACTGTTGGATATCATTTACTATTCACTATATTTTTTTTTCCTACTCGACCTGAAATAAACAGTGTCTTCACAATCTTTGTTGACACAATCATCTTGGTTGTCACTATTGTCTAAGTACATGGATAGAGTCCATCTTGAACTATAAAGAAGGTTGAGAAAATTCCAAGTAATTTATAAAACTCATCCTTTGCTTAATTGAATCACAGAAGTTTAATAAAATATTTTATGTAGAATTAGGAGAAGTTGAAGGAGAACATAAATAAACACCTTCAAAATGTCTCCCTTTCTTTAACAGAAAGGAAAATCAAATCCATAAAGATCAAGAATCTCAGCTAAGATTTTGAAACCATGTAGCAGTAAAGAGGATTTGCATTCAGATCTATTTGACACTATGACTTAACGAATGAATTCTTAATTTACATTTTACCCTCATTACAGTAGGAACAGAATAGCATCCAGACAGCTACAGTAATGCTGCAGTGTGTCTTGTGGACTGTTCGTGGTCTTCAGCATTATTGCCATACCTGAGATTGGACTGGCCGGGCACAGTGACACACAATCACAACCCCAGCTGTCACAGAGGCTGAAGCAAGAGGAGTGTAAATTCAAGCCAACCTGGGCAATTTAGGCACTTAGTAAGAGCTTGTCTCAAAATAAAAAATTTAAATCATAATAAAAAGGTATGAGGATGTGAAAGTGTGAAGTTACTGGTTTCAATCATTAATACCTCAAAAAGAAAAAAAAAAAAACCTGGACTCAACTATATTTAACATAGTCATTCTCAATGCAAAAAGGAGGCAACATGCAACACATTCAAACTAAAATCTAAGGTGTGTTTTTTCCAATAGATGTGAAGAAAATGTGTATTTCCTATGTATAAATCTTGATGATTTCCCCTGCTTGAATTTCATATGAAGTAATGGAAAAGTTGACTTTTATTGTGACTATTAAAGAGAAGTAAGACAGATGAAATCTTAAACATTTCATTTCAACTCATTCTTTAACATTGATCATTTATTCAGTACTGTATGTGTAGATTTCAAGTTAACAAGAAAACAGTGTTTTTCAATATGCTATTTCCTAATAATAATATTCTTTATAGAGATTGCCCTCTTTCTAAGAATCAAAATTGGGGCTGGGGATTTAGCTCAGTGGTTAGAGTGCTTGCCTTGCAAGCAGAAGGCCCTGAGTTCGATCCCCAGCACCAAAAAAAAAAAAAAAAAAAAAAAGAGAGAGAAAGAAGGAAAAGATTCAAAATTGTTTCTAAATATCATTGAGCATTTATCACATTAGATAATTGACTTTAAACAAGCATACAAGTCTAGTGTTTCATATGTGTTTAATGTAGCACAAATATAAAAATTATACTTTTTCATATATCAATTACAAAAAAAAAGTACACAGCAGCATGCCAATTGAGTATCAAAAAACGTTTCAGAGTTCTAGAATTTAAATCAAGACTTAAAAAACAAATTCTATCTCAGCACTCTGAAACTAACTTTGCTTAGCTTTATTGTCTTTCCCAAATGATTTTTAGTTGCTGGTAAAGGGAAATGTGAGTTGCCACACTGCACTTCCTTTTTTCTAAAGCTGTCTGGTATGTGGTTGCTATTGTTATAATCATTATTAGTATTATTACTCAACGTACTAAAATAACATGCTTGATGCAACACACATATGACCAGCGAGGTTAATCTGCCAGTATAAGGATATAAACAGAAACACATTCAAAGCAGTATAGCTCATGTTTTCTATTCTAAAATATTGCTGACTATGTTTATACTTATGTTCACGGGAGTACGATTAGGGACAAAAATACTTATGTATAAACTTTCCAAAGTACGCTGTCCTTTACCAGCAAAAAACATGTTATTATAATAAAATGAATATGAGAAAATCGATACCAAGAGAGGTAATGGCCGAGGGGGAGAACAGAGCGGCGCAGGGCTCTTTGCAGAGTTTGCTGTCCACAGCGGAGGCTGCGACTAGGCTCTAATGGGGAGGACGGAGCAGCGAACGGCGCGGACTTTCTGCTGGAAGAAATGGATGGTAACATGTTGCTATATTGTAATCAAAGTCCTGATTGTCTCCATTTTGCTACAATATTTTAAAAACAAAACAAAAAAGAAGTATGAATGACTTAATGTATTTGGTCCTGATCCAGATGACGGAAAGATAAGAGGTAAAATTCATAGTCAAAATTCAAAAAATAATAATGATAATCGTTTTGTTTTTCATCGTGATATAGAAACTACCAGCCATTTTTCTCATTATGACACACTTAATTGACATCCTCCATTGTCAGCGGCATTCGCTATGTCTCCTTCTCGGGCTATGATGCTTCGAAGGGACCACACGCTGGCTCCCCCGGCACGCAGGTGGGTATAGTCCTGCTGCGCTGCAGCCACCGACTCTGGGCTGCTCTACACAGTGCTCAACTAGGACTCAACAGAAGTCTCTCGGCGCTCGATTCCCCCATACAGTGTCATCTGCTCCAGCATTCACACAATTTATTAATTGTAAAAATACTAGCCACTATGTTTCATCCACTTTCTCATACTTAATATCCAGATACTTTAGTAATTTCATAGGAACTCCTCGCGTTTCAGTATTAACTCTATATAACCACACTTCATAGGACAAATATGCCGCTGGGTGTAGTAGTGCATGCCCATAATGCCAGCATTTGGGAGGCAGAGGCAGGGGGATCGCTGTGAGATTGAGGCCAGCCTGAACTACAAAGGGAAACTCTTTTTCAAAAAACAAACAAACAAAAAAGATGAATATTTTAGTTAGTTGTAAATTTCCATATACATATATGCCACAAACTTTCTTCTAACATTTTCAAAGAATGTTATGATTATTAGTAACACTTTTTCTACTTTGCCCTGTTTGTTTTTCATTAATGAACTTTATTTTTTGGCCAATTTTAGATTCACTGCATAATTGCACAGAGGTTTTCCAAGTACGTTTGTATTTTTAACTTTAGTTATATTTTTATTTGTATTATGCTTCATTTTCAAAAAAACTCAAAATACTAAAGTGCAAAATATAAATAATAATCTTCCATATCTTTATTATTCATAAGTAACTCGAGTTAGAATTCTATATTGTCTATACACTTTTGGATATGTATTTCACTTTCTACTTTTTTGTTGAAAATTGTACAAGAAAACCAAGCTATTGAAAAAATTTAGAACATGCTAGCAGACATAAAATGTAAAATGCTCCAGATTTTGATATGTGCTATTTATTAATTTTGTGTGAATTTCACTCTATATCAACACTTCCAATATGATAGCTACTAGCCATGAGTGACTATAGAAAACTTGAAACATTATTAGTAAAACTGAACAAGTGTGTCTCTAATTGTATTTAATTTCATTAATCTTAATGTTAAATGGCCACATGTAGCTTGTGGTTATTGTATTGAGCAACATGACTATTGACACAATTTATGTGTATACACAGGTGAAGAAACACTTCTAAAAATGGAATCAGGCAATATAAACTATGAATACAGGCATTCAGTTTGTGTTCATTAAACTTTCTTGGAATAAAGACGTTAAAGAAAAAGAAAGTCATTTTGATGCTGAAATAAATGCTTATAAATAATGAACAACATTATTGGACAGAGTTCGTCACAGTTAAGAACTTCTGAAAGGTGTTTAAATTGCTTCTTATAAACTCTGATGTTTAACTGACTCTTTGGTAAGAAGAGTAATAATACTAGCGATTATATCATTCTTCTATCTTCTATGCTTTCATTTTATTAGCCTAATTATGTTATTTCAATATTTTCAAGTTATATAATTTACATTCTTTTTTATAACCACCAGCAAATCTTCAAGTGTCATTATTTTTCAATGAATTCAATGCTCATTGCTAGAAATTTTACCATTTTTCCTTTCTGAAAAAACGTTAATTCATGTTTATTAGTAGTTTCACATAGAGTGATTTATATTGTTAGATCAATTAAGAGGAAGTATTTGAGAACATATGTATTGCTCTTATTTTTAAAAGCCATTGTGATTATATCCGCTATATAATCATAAAACAGTCTCCATCCCGAGTTATCTGGTCCTTTTCCTGAGATGCCTCAACCTGAGGTGTTTGTTCTGCTGTCCTGCTGATGAACCATGTGTGTGGCCCATCTCTATAGTCTCTGTGACAAGGTAGTCGTCTATGTCAGCAGAAGAACTGAAAATAAAAACTGGTACCAGCAGGCTTTATACATATGAGATTCCAGTTTTCCGCAGTGTCACGTCCTTTCTCGTTCGAAGGAATGAAATAGATTTTACATAGGCGAACCAGCACAGGTTAAAGAATGATGGCAGCGAACTCAAACGCAGATTCTCATATGTGCTAATTAGACACTAATCTCATCACATGTTTCTTCAGAAGTTGCCAGGCCTTCTTACATTTTCTTTTATTTAATGGTATTAAGAAATGTTACGTCAAAATCCTATTACCATAAATCTCCCTTATGCATTCTGTTTTGCCTCTTTTTTTAATAAAATATGTAGTCGAGGAATTAACCCATAATCCTTAACATTTAAAAGGCTAGTCTACATTTCTTCATTCTGAAACTCTAAATGTTCATATATTTACAGAATATTTTTAATTATACCCTGAAAATGCTCCCAAATTTGACCTTCTCTACATTGGTTCCATTAGTCGATTTGCTAGAATATTTACGTTGGATGTTACCTACAAAAGTTTAACATTTTTTTCCTTTTCAGGTGGATATTTTTTATTAATTTAGACTTTTTCTATACGATATGCTTACAGTAGTATTTTTCAATAATTGCTTACTTAATCTGTTACAGTCTAATATTTGGTCTTTTGCAGTCTTTTTTCTTATCTCTTTTTGCCATTTTATCTCGTCTATTCTTCGTACCATTAATATTTTAATTAAGTCACTCGTCATATCATAAAATGATGTGAAATTATCTTCCCTGTATTGAGCTATGTTCCTTCTAATTTTCACTATTTAGTTGTTTGGAAGTTATGTACTTTCTTCTTGCAGTGTGTGTATGTAGATGTTTATTTTCATCTTGCTTAAATTCGACTCTTCCCATAGAATCTTAGAATCTACAAATTCCCCAGATTCACACTCAGGTGGTGGTTTCATGGCAATCTGTCTCTCTTCTACCACATTTTTGTTACCTGAAAAAATGGCAGGAAATGGGAAAAAACTTCAGCGAAGTAATCCACTCTTGGCATTCATGTATACTTTTTCCTGAGGTTTTTTTTTGTTTTGTTTTTTTGTTTTTTTTGGTTTTTTTTTTTGTGTGTGTGTGTGTGCTGGGGATCAAACTCAGGTCCTTGTGCTTGCAAGGCAAGCAGTCTAACCACTGAGCTAAATCGAAGCCCTTTTCCTGAGATTTTGTTAAGGTTTCTATACCCATATTCAGACTAAATATTTGGGAGATGTGTAAATGATTTTTAGGAGTAATATTTTCATACCTGAAATAATTTCTTCACATCATCCCGTAGTCTTGAAATCATATCCATTTTCTAGATGGCATCTTTTTCTCTTTCACTTATTTCTCCTCGCTGCTTTTACTAATACTCCTACATGAAGTGCAGCAAAATACAGATAACTACTCAGATTTGTTGAGCTTTATGTATAAGTGAAAATTCCCAATATTTTATTCAGTAATCAGTATAGACTGAGGTACAACATAGACAAAGAGCCGCTTCTCTCTTCCCCGATGTTTAATCTTCTGCA